>JAPMAF010000663.1:0-13426 GCA_026537445.1 Silvatares holzenthali | reverse complement strand
TCTCACCTTGCAAAGTTTAAAAGATCTTATAAATTGACATATAAGAAGTGTAATACGTATGTATATTTATGTGTATGTGAAGGCTAAGTGTGGCATTCAAAATAAGCTAACCATAATTTGCATTATTTCTAAGAACCCAATTCCATAATTTCTCAATTTTGAAGCCAACCCTCCGGTCTCCGGTCGTGCGGTGAGTGCGCAGCGAGAAACCAATCAAGCGAGAATAAATACCAATCCTATCCCAACCCCGAAATTAAATTCCACAAACACATTTTGAGTAAGTTCCAGAGAATAATTGTAAGTTCTCCGGGGGCCGAATAAGCTCCAAGACTTGGGAACATTTGTTGTGTTCTTTAAACCCTCTCTCGGTCCCTCGGAGGCGGTCGAGGGGAGCCGAGGGAAGAGAGTAGAAGGCGTGCAGAAGGGGTGAGAACAACGGAAAGGAAGTGAGAAACTCGCGTTGTAAATTAATTTAAATCGAATGGAAAACATTCGACCGAGATAGTACGGTTAGAGGAAGTGATAAATACTATTTAGTTATTTTTTTGTAAGTAGTGACAAAGTTCGGAAAAGAGCAAAGAATGTTTACTTAGCATATATAAGTATTTTTAAAGTAAGTCAAACTACCATATGTTTTCTTCACGAAAATATGTTTAAAATATTTTTTTCGGTACATATCTACATAATTATTATTACAGATTTATTAAAAAAGTTTTCCCAATCAAGCATAGTAGATATAGTTGCCTACAACTTACTATACATCGAAAAATTAAAAATATTACTTTTCTATGCATGTCCACAACATACGGTACCATATTACCTTGAGAATCGGGCTCTACATCAATGTCATCATGTTCTCACTAACCCTCCATGACCATGATCACGAGCAGGGCTCACAATAAAACCTGGCTAATTCGATCCTGTCTCAATCATCTTGAACGAGTCCTCTGCTCTGTGTCTTCCACATCCACATCTGAATCTGGATTTGAATCAAATCTATCTTTTCTTAAATCATTAACGAGTATCCTGGATCTCTGCACATAACTCTAATTAAGAAACTATAACACCTAATGCTATTTAATATAATCATTTAAATAAATAATACGGATTAGGATTTAATTTGGTAAGTTTTATAATGTACTTATATATTATAAAACTTTCGTTTATATTTTACAATATTTATCTATTTAAGTTAGAATATAGTTATTGCTATGTGAAATAAATTAACCTATAGTTTTTTTAATTTGGAAAGATTGATAGTAACCGATTTTAGGAGATGGGTGTGGATGGTACATTTCACCATGGAGGAGACTAATGACAAAAGCAAATATAGGGTCGATTTATTATGAACCGGAAAATTTCAAACTGGTCGCGATGCGCAGTTATGATGTATCGACTGAAGTTGAATTATTGCTGTACAGTTCAGTACAGAAATATATCTTCCAATAAAGCCATATCTGTATTCAAATTTAACCATCTATTTGAAGAGTATAATTCGATATTTCACACGTACTAGACTGCATACAATAAACAATCCGTGTGCGATATGAAATCCAATTAAATAAAATCTACGACTCTACCGATATTCTGTGTCACTTCAATATCATCACACACGTAACCTCTAACATTAAGACCAACTGTTCCTTTCATTCCTATCATACAGAGAGTGCGAAATTGTAATAATTAAACTTAAGGTAATAATTTAAAAGGGTTTAAAATTTTCTCAAATTTAAAGAGTTGTTTTTAATAAATTTTTATTTCAAAGACAAACAACTGCATTTTTTACTACAGAGAAATGCTACAATCACCCACCCGTCATCCTCTACATCAATCTATGTATCATATTGACAAAAAAATTGAAATTGGGTAGCGTGTCGTTTGAAAAAAACGTAAAAGGGTATGATTATTCATTTTATATCTAAAATTGATGGTAAGATTTCGAAGGTATGTGGCTTCAGTAGGTCAGTGCCACTTATCAGACATCTTTTAACACAATGGATTTATGGAAAAATACTTCACCTCATTATGTAAGCTTTTGTTTGGGTTAAAAATCTGGTTGCTTTTATTCCTTTTTGCCTGTAGTTATTGATATCTATCAATTTTTTGTTTTGAATATAGTGTTGCTACGATTCAGGAGTGTATATTTTATGTATTATTATTGTTTTATTTTATGTATTATTGTAGGATGTTACCCCTTTTCTTTATTTATTTATATGTTTTCTTATATTTTTTTCTTAAATTCTCTAATTAATTCTTTCTGCTCGTAGTGATTGTTATTAATTTTATTTTCAAAATACAGAATTTTTGAATTCTTTGCTACGTTTACGAAGTGAATTGTATCTCTATTATTATGACTGTTCTCGCATTTATTGCATTTATTTGTGTATTTTTTATAATTTTGTTCGAATCAATCCTAATTTAATTTTAATTATCTTATTGCTTTTCAAAATATTTAATAGTTCATAATTTATAAAAATCTAATTGGTTTTTTTGGACTTTTTGGTGTATAAAATATACATGATTATTTTTGTTAATTATCACACTAGTAGCCCACTACGATGGAAATGAGCTCGGTTTGGAAATATAACATTTTTAATACATGAATAACTAAATAGACAAGTGTGCGATCTAACGAATTCGGATATCTTAGTTTGTATTTTTTTGTAGTCGAAAGTGTATTCAAATAATCTGATGAACGACCGAGTCTTTTAAGAGACGGTTAGATGAAATATTGCTGAAATTCAGGGACAGTTTTGTCAAAACTTAGTTAAAATTTCAACCGAAAGAATGTAAACCGCTAGCAAAGCCGAAAAAGGCATTAATCAGATATTTTATATTATACAAAATTCTCACAAATCTTCTTTGTAATCAAATCACAGTTTCGATATTTTCCGCTCTTGTGTAGACTACGTTTAACTGGAAGGTGAGAAGTAATACTGATCTTGAGCTGTGATGCATGGACTGTAATGCACGAGATTATAATCTATATCTAATTAATTTTAGCATAGACTTCGGAAGCTACACACAAACACACGTAATCTCAATTTCCTTTGACAACACACAACATGCATGACTGTGCCTGAGGGCACTATTAGCTAATGAATTTCGAAACCCGACTGCAGATTTAGTTGGTCCATTTGCAAATTAAATAAGCCTGTGTAGGATTTCATTACTGTGATTGTTATCATCGATATATGCGAGAAAATATCATTCTATATGACGGCGTCGTAACTAATCATTTCAAATTGTGCGCTGATTCTATGGCTTTATGATAATTTCATAAGTGAGCTTCTGCATCGGTATATTGAAAACAACCTATAACATCAAAAGATGCTAAACAGGAACACAACAATTAATATTGAGCTTGTTAAGAATAGGAATGAACGAAGAAAAAAATTGAGCTAGCGTATAACGAAGTAGACATTGCTAACTGCATACTTGTTGAATAAAGCATGCCGCTGTGAAGGACGCATTGGAACATGGCCAGTTCCTTTGAGGAATATTAACACCTCTAAACTTCTATACCTTCAGCACACAGATATTTTTCACGTCTATTTAGTTTTAATACTCCAAACCCCTATGATTCTGGCACCTATACTAAAATACAAACATAATTTATTACTTCAGATAATCTGTGGAAAGAGTCCTGGTATTTACACTCATTCCAGTACTTTTCCGCAAAAAAAACGATATCTTATGATTGGTTACAAATTCTTAATAGCGAGAACGTATCGAAGAAACTCACTCTTAGAAGTAAGCGTTTGTGGAACATGATGCGCATGTGATTGGAAGCAATGGGTACAGTAACCTAGCAAATAACGTCCCTTTGTTGTTGAGTTTGAAGTGGAAGTACTCTATGTTGTTTTCCAAATACCTAAACGGGATTTTTTTGAAGTTAGGAGTATTGGGCGAATAATTAAATAACTGTTCTTGTCTCTCTACTTCCCCGTTCTTGCACCAACCAAGTTTTCCAAATTCTCTGAGCAGAATTCAGAATTGAAAGGGTGATGTTTTTGCTCGAATAAGGAAATTAAAACGATTTCGGCACACCCTCTGAAAAGTTCCCCACAAACTTTGTACCAGAACTGCTTCCGGAAGTTGAAATATCTCCAGGATAAATGCATCCGTCGAGGAGAAGAGAAAAATTGATTACTTTTAAATAGGTTAGTGCAATTTACATTAAAATTGTTTCAATAAAGTGTCGTAGTTTGTGTTCTACAGACTGCATGTTAGTTTTGTAGTAACAGATACTGTCATGTAAATACTTTTTTACATGACATTTTAGTAGTTATAACTTAATAGTACTTGAATAATTTAGATAAGATTAGTAATTGAATTATTTAGACACATATTAGTACTTGAATAATTTAGAAATTAGATGATTATCCATACGAAATATTTTTCACCTTTACTTCGGTTACTTTGTGGTCATTCTTACTTTTATTTTATTTAATTTTCTTTCCCTATAACCACTAGTTATTATTTAATAAATTTATTCAACAAAATTTGACTATTCTAATCATGACTAACAGAAAGTAAAATAAAATAAAATCGAACCAAATATTATTTTATTAATGTAATCGATTGCTTCTTAAGGACAAAACTATGGAGATGAGTTTTCTCTCCAGCGTTACAAATCGAATAATTATTTTTTTAAGATTTGATAGATATAATAAAGAAATGTGTATGTTGAGATATTTTGATCATGTAGCGCATATAGGTGTTGAGGAGTAATTATGGAATATTTGGGAAGAGCACCAGGAAAAGGGACCGTTAACTATGTTCGTAAACTTAATAAACGCTGGGTAATGTGTGAACGTGGATAAGTTAGAAATGTACGTTAAGGTAGAGTAGTATAATGAGGCATTATTTTAGATTATATTGTATTACAGTAATTTTCTATGAAATGCGTAGAGTATTGAACGCAGCGATATAAATACTGTACCGGAAAACTTCTTTTTAAACATTTTTCAATTTATTCCCACACAGAAGGCACCACCAAAGCAGACCTTTAATCCTTATACTAGACGGGATGCGAAATACTTAGGAATAGGCTGAAATGAATGCAGGATTTAAAGACGCCCATTTTAAAGGTAGGAGGAAACATCGATGACGAAAGGTCATTCTACAGCCGGGCTGAAAGACTTAAAGAATCTATAATACAAATGTTCTATCTACAAACACAATCAACAATCAGTGATGCTGGTTTCCGAAGGCATCTTACATGAAAATATCGGTAAAACAAGCATATTTTTCCAGTTTTTCTTCTGTGCTCAAACGACTGAAGACTAGCACTGAGGGCTAATTAAGATGATTATTCATTACGATAAATACGTGTTTTGCTACGTCCCCTTGACCCCTATTTGAGTTTACAAAACCATCTTAAGACCGGAAAATTCAAGTATTTTATTAATCTCTTCCATTCTATGCAGAAACGTGCTGTTCGTTTAGTAAATAACGCTGCATACGAACGTCATATGGGAGATGGCCCGAAATTTGACGAATTAACTCTTATGACATGAACCTTTACAAGACCTACTTTAATTCCACCCTGTCTGAAATTTTTTTACTTTCTGGATGACGTCGAGTAATATTTTGTGTCGCCTATATGGGAGTTACACATAAAAACCTGTTTACTTGAATGTAAATTATCGATCTTTGATCGCAATGGCGGTATGTAAAACACGGTACAGGTTTTTTAACATCTAAAACATTACTTCTCTGTTGGGAAACTCCCCTAAATATATTGCGTTAAGGTTTTAAAGGTTTCAAAGGTAATATACAGCCGCAATATCCGACCTAAGAGTTTAAGGAACTTATCTGAAAACGATTATTCCACCAGAGTCACATAATTTGAATTGAATAACATTCGCGGATTACCCGCAATCCGATCTTATTAGAAGTCAGCAGTTGAAATCCTAACGTCTATATTTACTTCAAATTCCTTACATTTAAAAACTAAATCCAAGCTTTGAATATTTTGAACCTTAACATTCTCATGCTTTTATTGCGTTCATCATATGTATCATTTGAATCATATCTGTAAAAAGGGTGCTTACAAATAGTTTTCAGCCGAGGAATGTTTCGTTTTTCTTTTTGGTATTTTTAAAGAATATAAGTAATCTTGGTAATTTGTATTCCGTTATGAACACTACATAATACATGTACATAAAAAATTAAAATTTGTATATTTAATCTGAACTAATTAAGAGTGATCTTGTATCGTTTAGAAGTAATACCACCATTAAGTATTGTACTCTACGTGAAACAAATTGTTCTATGTTTTGAGACTAGAAGTAAACAATTACGTTTATATTCCCTCTTCCTACTACTACATAACATTTACATGTGTAACTGCAATAAATGTTACAGACCTAGAAGGATAGTGGCGTCATGATGTCTCATGTGAAGAATAACACACAAAAAATCCAGTTTTGGTAACCCTAATGGAAGAGAACATGGCAAGGAAAAATCTCGTGCCATTGTTTTTAGTGATGTGTGATAAGTGACCTCGTCCTGTAGAAATCACATGTTTTCGGGATTCACACATTATGTACAAAAACTAGGTTATTTCGACCGATACCATTCGGTATAAAATTAATTTTTGGTAGCCTCTTCGAAGAAATATAGTTTAATGTTCCAGTCCAAAATTTACACCGATGATCTAAATACATTATCCTCAATACATATCTGACATCAGTAATTGATTCAGTTTAATTTATACAATTTGGTTAATCTCTTTGTTAATATGATATTTTGTTTACTAATAATAAGGCGCAATCCGCTTAAACCATGCTTAGGCAAGAACACGTTATTATATCATATAAAAATCCATTTTTAGTAGTTACGGATTATCAGTCATAAAAATCTCATAATGATTTGGGTGTCAAAGCACAGGCAAGAAAACAGTACCAAAATTGGACAATATCTAGAAGCTTCAAAATTAACGATATTATTTTTTCAGTAAATAGAAATAAAAAGGGTGGAATATTATTTCTGGAACAATATAGAGGTTATTTTCGCTTTAAAACAATACATATTTAATGGGAATGTTGTATCGAGTTCTGAGTATCTAAAGATATTTATAAATGAGCTGCTTTCCAGAAGAGAGTATTTTTGGAATATCACACCCACTGTAATAATAATTTAAGCTGAAAGTAAAGAACGTCATAAATAAAATAACAACGAAATAAAGAAAATCAATTATATGGGGTCACTTGCTGGACCATTCCAAAACCCATTTATTTGATCACATGATATTAGTGTAACATGAGAGGTTTATTTCCACTCCAACAAAGTAAACCATTAATTTTCATCATCCATCTTTGTTTGACTACGTATCCATTAATTGTTATTCTTGTCTGTACTCTAAAAAATATTTTAAATCTTTTATATGCTATTTTAGCGGGTGCGGTTGCCCTGCTAATATAAATGATGAGAGTAGACGTAATTTCCAATATTCTTTATTCTTCAAATACACAGTGTGGAGATGACAGTGTATACTGAAGGTGAATGTGTCGCGGCGAACGATTGCGCGGTTGAGGGAGTCGGTTCCCGAAAAGACGTTGTGCGAATAGATAGCCGAGGCGACCGAGGCGGTTGTCTCAGGTAGGAAACGGATAATCTAACTCTGACATATTGCGTTACGCAACCCTTTATATAGGCGAGAGCGAAGACTCTTCTAGAATTGATTATTGTGGTGACACTATTGTATTCTCTGAGGTAAATGAACTATCTCCAGAATCTTCCAGAGGTTTGCCGTTCTGTGCGATGCGTTTGGAAGATTCCAGATGCATGAAACTACCTCACGTATATTATTGTCGATTGTGTTAGTGGCACCACTCTATAAACAACATGTGTCCAAGAACCCATGCTGATTAGATGCATATATGGCATCAAGAGATTTTATTTTAGTTCGGTACATGGGCTTTTTGGGTGTTCGCTAGCATATGAGGTTCACTGATGTGGACTTATTACGCTAAAGTTATTATGCAGGGGGTATTGTTAGTAAATAGTTAGGAGGGTTTTGCAAAGTCTCAAGTTATAAAAAAGAAGACAGAAAAAAAATCATGTCAACTCACTTAGAAAGGTTTAGCAAGCTGGTTAATAAAAAAAAGCAATTTGATGGTGTGATATTGCATGTCAAATGGTTTTTCCAAAAACTGCAACGGAAGTAAACAGTGATGTTAGTTTCCAATAACAACTTCTTTGATAATATTTGTTAAATAAACAGATCATTCTCACCTTTCACCGACGGTCCTGTCAGTTTGTAAGCGCTGGATTCTTGATTGGGTAAAAAAACTGGTTCTACTGTTAGTTATATAGTTGCCCCTGACAGAGAAGACTTGCGAATTGAGGAAAAATAATGGAGAGAGAGCTATATCCTGAAGTAGACGTTTTGGAAATGATGGGGATAAATCAAAAGAGCTAAAAAAATATTTTGCGTTTTTTTGTATTAAAATCTCAGCATGATATTTTTATTGTTGACAACTTGTTCACCAGGACCAACTTTCAAAAAGAATGCATCTGAGTATATTTAATGCAGTACAATAGCCATACACGTTATCAATATTGCTTTAAAAAGGAATAGGATAAGTATTGGAAACCTTCAAAAATAATACAAGTTTAAAAAAATAATCGTAAACAGAATGATGATTGACCTGATGAGACGATTCAGGCATATTGTTTATTAGTATAAGTAAATAAAAAAAGAAATAGCGCTAACGTACTTGGGATACGCTAACGTACAGACAACGTGCAGAGGATTTAGAAGAATCTGACTGTATCAAATCTAGCATTTGTTTAATGAATGTAATATCAAGAGAATTAACAATCATCGAGCATGTATGAAGGCGCAAGAATGTGTGTAAGTGCAAGTGGTAACCTATTTTATATGCATACTTTAATACAAAGCGGTACGATATTTTAAATACATGTACGAGTATGAAACCTTTATTTTATGAATATGCTTTGACATCACAGTAATTTTCTGTTTTATTAGAATCTGTTTTAATGATTAGGAAATATTGTTGTTTGCTTTTATTCTTGTTTCTTTCTGTACGCGTGTATAAGTGTACACAAAAGTACTTACCACCAATAAAGGTTCTACGACTTCCTATAACGAAACTGGGTTTCGTAAACATCCGGTTGCGAATAAAACTCATCTCGGCGGCAGCTTCCGTAGCAATCACATGCTTTCATCGCTTTTGAATAAGCCCCAATTATCTGACATATTAAATAAACAGGACGGATCGTACGGTCTTTAAGAACCAAACCAAACAAAACAACAAACATTGCTCGGGAATATTATTTCATAGCGAGACGAATATTCCGGGTAGCGGTTCGCGATATTGGTTCGCAGTACGCGATCTCTTTATTTTTCCCGTTTCATTCAATTACGTGCATTCCTGTTGGTTCGTTGATTCGTCGGCTGCCGATAGACAATGATAGGAAAGTGGAACTGATTGCGATTGTCGGAGAATCTCTAAGTGCCTCCGTATTGGAAATTATTGAAAAATTTTAAAATAACTGGAAACTGAAATCTGAGAAATCGAACGATGGTCGGTAATATACAAAATACAATATTAGTATCGAAACATTTTCCAGAAGCGTTACGCAGAAAATAGAACTAATTTTACCCAAAATACAAGAATTTTTTTACTGAATTCATTCTACTATCTGCATGGTGGGTAGCACATTTTATTTTTTTATCTCTTTGTACGACTTAAATGTTTTCTTTTATAAATTTTCATGAAACATTTGTGAATTGTGGGATAAAAGCTAATATTTTCTTTTTAGATTTTCAACTTGTCTCTTTGTATGCATGTATATTTTAAAGAAACACGTAATAAATATACAAACAATAGTTAAAAATACAACAAAATATTCCAACGTGTATGAGAAACTATCGGAGAATGAATGAGAGTTACAAAATATATAATACATATGATTTCCTTCAAATGGTTGATAACAAGATTTTTAAATACTACTGTTGATTTGTTGAGTTGTATTTATCTCAAAATAAGATTATATTTACACTTTTTATAAAACCTTTTTTTCCTTTGAAATAGAGTTATAAATTATACACATTCTCTCATACTTCCACGTTTGTCATTTTCAAACTCCAAGATATTTTAAAGATTCGCAAGTATACTAACATCTCAAAAGCTTCCAGTCACTTCTAAGTAAACTAAGTGCGAAGCAAAACGAAGGCACCGAAAACACAAAACACCTCACTATTTTCATCCTGATGGTTAATACGAAGTCACTATTTAGTTAAAATATCACCAAGCTCAAATATAATTAATTCTATAGCTATAAAATAATTAAAAACTCAAAGATTCTCCGTTCGATCACGATCTAGTGTATGCAGAGGAAAATTGATATTTGCTTGACTAAGCAATCCACTCCGTCACTGGTTTGCTGCACGCATTTTCCAGTCAAATGCATCCGAGGTATCCATTTTAATAAAGTTATATGCCGGCAAACAAAATTGACTTCCAGCCAATGTCGATAGCGGGAATATATTGGAAATTTTCCATTATGATTTAATCACAGGCTTACTGAACTGTGCGTGTATTACGTTCAAAATATTTTCAATAAACCATAGTATTTCGAGTTTATGAAATCCACTTCTTGGGATCGAACTAGCTACGGTATAAAATATTCGAAAAATATAGGTACTGGTACTACGTAATCCGGCAGTTGTAGTGATCAAAAATTCAATTTTACGTTTTCGTTACGCAACCAAAGCGGAGCTGTGTTGTATTTTTGTTTGCTTTCAAACGTATATATTGTATATTTGCTCAGTAACGAATGACGGGATTTTTTTATCGCTAATAATGAACCTTTTTCGAATGCCAATTTAATGGAGCGGGCAATATGGGATGCTACTTGCAACGATTACATACGGGCATGGGATTAAATACGAAATATTAATATATTTGAAGTGATCGTTTGCATAGGAGTCCACCGAGGTAAATCTATTACATCCGAAAACGCTATGCAGTGAAAGTTTGTGATTTGAAAGCGGTTTTATTATTTTTTAAAGCGAAACTCTATTTTATTACTGATTTTTATTTTTTAAGAGAATTGTATAATAATACTGTGTTATTATTAACGTGGATAATTTATATAGCGCCGTTTTTGTGAGAAAAACACCTCAATGGCGCTGTGTGTTATTGATAGTTTTAATTTTTATAATACATTTTAATTATTTTAATTACAGCTAAGTTGGCTTGGTTCCGTAGATTTTCTGCAAAATGATAATTCTAAAAGTAAGTTTCAAGGGTCCGGTATGAAATTACTTAAAACTGTAACAATTTATTTATTTACAGTGTAAAACACCAATACAATAACACAAAAATATAAAAGAAAATAAAATACATCAGTATAAATATTTATAAAGAAAAGATATACTTTAGAAAAGATAACAAAGGAGTAATAATGTACAATTATATGTATTTATAAAACAATTTTTGTAGAATAAAAGGCTATCTAGCCGACAGAGAAAAAGCATTGACCAGTTGAGCTAAGGGCAAGTGGAAAATGTCCACTTCTCTAGGTAACTCATTGAATAGTTGCAGTGCTCTTACTACAGGCATCTGGTTAACTGCGTTGGTTCTGGCAAGAGGAATGTGAAAGGTGCGATGGTGACGAGCACGCGAGTAATTAATTGGCGCAGAGAGGTCAATACACTCCACTTCTGATTTGATGTCAACGTATCACAAATTCATATTATTATTTCTTCGTGTTCTTTATGACACCATCAAAGACTTTTTGAGAGCATGTTTTAAAATTATTAATATCGATAACTGTTAATGCGTCATTTACATTATAAAATCATCTGAAAGGATTTTGGATGCCAACAATGTATTTTTTTCTTCATTGCGTACTTTGGTGTACTTTGAACACATCTTCAGGAGTCGAAAATTCTCTATAACAACTGATCGAAGAAAATGTCGAAAAAGATGTCTGTTATAGTCATATTGTGAAAATGTTTCCAAAACATTTTACCTCTACCGTTTTCTCTTTTAATTGTGATGGTAAATATATACAAGTGCATGGTGTTATTTTTATTGATAAGAGTCGTGTTGGTTATCATATTAGTCATACTGGTATTTATCTTGGGTTCAATCATCGACCATTTCAAACATTATCATCAAAATTCTTGAAGTTAAATACAATATATTATTTGCGACTATTAACTAATTTAGTTTCTATCAATGTAAAAATAATTTACAAAACTTAAGGAAGAACCACTATTGTTTATAAATATCTGTCGAATAAATATGTTATACAGAGTACGTGTATTAAATATGTGGTTTAATAATGTACAATTAGCATGCAGCTAACAATTAACATGTAGAGCACTGTTAAACCTTTTTAACTTGAATCCTTTTCATTACATAGGTACTACCTCAGTTAAAAATATTCTATTTCAGTTTACATGATTGTCGACATTAAATGCGGTTTATATGTTCTATTTTTTTTTGTTTCGCAACCTGTAATATCAATATGATTATATTTCATACATAGTGTTACACTCGGTAAATTAGACACAATTTTGTTTTGCAAATTCAATGAATACATTACTCTCGTTATGACGCAGTGCTTATTTGTCAATGATGAAATGAATTTTGATGACCGCAACAATTTTGTTTGCGTATCCAGTTAGCTTGCGTTATTGCCCGTAAAATTAAAAAAAAACGGTACAAAAGGCGGAAAACCATAACGGTACAACCGACATATTTTTATAGACTAATTGTTGAATTTGAGTGCACGCTATTAATTATGAATAATAATGTAATTTTACTACGCAGGCCTTTTAACATGTTTTAAATAATTCTTATGTTGTAGATAGAACAATTGTGAATTGTAATAAATAGTAAAAGTTCACATATCTCCAAACAGGATTTTTAGTAGAATCATTTAGCATATTTTTAACGCGAGGTTTAATCTGAGTAAACTCGTACTTTAGAGTACTTTTGGGAAGGATAATGTGGTATTTTCATGTTTCTTTCTGTATTTCTGTTAATGAAACGAGGCTTACGCTAAGATCCTATTAAAGTAAAATAAATTGTTGCAACCCAATGTTCTCATTCTTCTGTTTTTTTATAGTGATAAAGAGTTCCAATATTAGGCTTGTCTTTAATTGCATCCATGAAATACAATTTATACAAAAAAGTAAAAAAAAAAGGAAAGGCATTTTGTCACCTTGGAGTAATTCAGTATGTGTGACATTTAATTATTTAGGCAACGATAGGTCCATGATAGATTATGTGCTGGTAGATTCTGCCTTAAAAACAAAAACACTCGACACAAGGTCGTTCCGGGGAGCTGAGCTGGAGACAGACCATTTCCTGGTCTTGTCTAAGCTAAGTTTGTTTAAAGGATGGCGATCCGGAGTGAGGCAGCAGACACAGTT
>JAPMAF010000662.1:2298-13438 GCA_026537445.1 Silvatares holzenthali | reverse complement strand
CTCGTCGCCAGTAACAATGCGTTTCATGAATGTTGGGTCGGAATTGACTCGTTCTAGCATGTCCTCAGCGACTCATGCGGTTGAGTTTTTGGAGAAAATTCAGGTCTTTTGGGACTAGCCGAGCCGAGCCTAGCCGCGACAAAATGGAAAACAGTTTTGCCAATCTAGCAACAACAAAAATATATAAAATTTTAATTTGGAACCATAAACAAATCATCCATTTCCGATACTTTTTTGACTGAAGGTATATTAATGAGCGTGTGTATTGGTACATATCAGTGTTCGGCAAAAAGTAATCAAATTACCTACTGTAAACTATATACCACATCTTTCTTGTATGTAATCTTATTGACTGGCTTTTACAAGCCCACTTCGACACAAGATTTTTCTTTCTTATGAAGTGAGCACCATCTAATTTTTTTAATGTGTTTCTTTTTATCAATAAATAAATACATTCATTTCTACGCTAAGCCGTACGCTTGATGACAGTATGCTCGAGTTGAGACTTGCGAGTAGACTGGCGCACATATTTCAGGCACGTATGCAACCTCCGAACAAACCGAAGAGGGCTTTTATCAGATTTGTCGTTCCACACACATTCTCAATTACTTAAAATATCGGAATTTTCAAAAAAAAACTGTTTTATTGGGACAGCCTTTATAAACTAATGCGAAGGACGTGATGAATATTTTTAGTGCCTAATTTTCACAAAAAAAAATATTTGCTTATTGTGCAAAAAATACCAATTAAGTCTTTAGTTTTAGTTTATTGAACCATAAAACTTGACTCCTTTCTGGAATTAAAAACAAAGTCTAATTATTATTGCCCATTACAACGTTTTATTTTTCAAATCGCAATCAGATTAGGTTGAGATTTTACGATTAGCTCCACATTGGCGCTGACGGACAACAATTTTATTTTAATGCCACTTTTGTGGCGGTTTTTACCGAATTAATTATTCTACGTTAAAAATAAGTACATTGTCACTTTAGCCCTTTGCTTGTGGAAGCTCTAATTGTATAAAAGGTGCATTTTCCGTATCTGGAAAATAAATGCTACTTCACCGTTCATGAAGATTTTTAGATCTGGTCCCCTGTTTTAGGGGTGTAAAAATAACCATAATGTTATCATAAATATGTTCATATGAATATGTCCTCATGGCTGAGAATCACAATCGATCTGAAAATCTTAGATTCTCCACGCGCTTCGGACATCACTAGCCTGCAACAATGTTCCGTTGTGGTTCATTATAGCTGCAATGTGTTTTTGAAGTTACAGAGCTCTGTAGGTGAACCTTTAAATCTAAAAAATATAAATAATATTTCTTGAGTTGCTAGGATGCTGGGAAAATGTTCCAAAGGTGAAAAAATGTCATCAAATCATAGCCCCCTGAATGTGGAAGCTCTCAATGTATAAAAGATTCATTTTTCGTAGCGGTGGAAATTTAAAATTGTCTCATCGACACATCAAACTTATTATACATTTTAAGAACTTCTATATTAATGTACCGCTCCAACAACGATATGCTGGATACAGATAACATCGTTCTGACCGACAAAACCGAAAACAAAGCCAGGGATAATGTCGCAGATGTGGACTGTTTCTCGGAAATCGGCACGAAAATTAACTTCAAGAAAAGAAAACTATAGCGTATAATGTGTATAATATAATGACCCACATATTTTAACACTAGACACCAAATTGGAAAACGTCCAGAAATATGTCTTTCTGGGACAGGTCTTGAGATTACGCTCTGGTTGACTTGAGTCACATGGGAATGCGCAGATTTTTCCTCTTTTCTACTTTAAATCCCAAGCAGTTCCACTCGGACGAAGCCCTGTATTTAAGTACTCATATATGCAGCGGCGGATTTCTATTGAGGCGCATGAGGCGTGCGCCTCGGGCATCTTAAATCGAGGGGGCCTCTAAATCCAGCTGTTACTCAAACATTCTAAAATTTTATAATTTGTAACGCGTTCTTTACAACTCGCTGTGAATTTTTGCGTGAATCAGAAAACGTTTTGCACAGCACAGCAGTATTTGATTCGTTGCAAAGTTCGTAGCAAAATCGGATATCGCTTACACTTCATGTGTTAGTATAGCATCTATCATTATACGCTCTCCAACTCATTGTAGACAAAACCGGATGTAGCAGGTATCCCGTGCCAGATTACATACTAAGTCTTTTTATTCTTAAGTTTTTTTATTTATTATATTTTAATCTTAAGTTAATCCACTCGGTGCTATTTTATTATTGTTAATTATGGAGCTAGGCCTACTGGGGAAACCAACGTTAAAAAACGTTCCAAGTACTCTTCTTCTGGTTCATCAAATTGTGAAGAAATGAATGCATATATCCCCCTAGAAGAAATATATATTTTTTATAGGGGAGGAGGGCTCAAAATCGGACTGCGCCTCGGGACTCTCGAGGGGTAAATCCGCCACTGCCTATATGTAGAAACGATCGATTGCCACCAGATTTTTATGAACCAGAGAAAATAAATTTAACACCTCGGCATGTTTTGTAAAGTAATTTTTGTTAACATGACCGAGATTCACATTTCTGTAACCGTAAAAGTTTCGCCATATTGGGTTGAGGCGCACTTGAGAAACATTTAAACCAGGGTCACCACTTTCCTACCGACTTCCCTTTAGTGCCAGGTGCCAGGTGCCAGGTGCCAGCCTCACTGATCGTAGAGGGGTAGGCAGCAAGGCGGGGCACGAAGTGAAATAGAGGCAGAGGACTGCTCCTGAGTGCCTGAGTGCCTTTACCCGAAGTCACCTAACGCTTTACCGCACTAATTATTGGTAACCTCACTTAACACGACTTCAAACAACCTAATGCGCTGATACAGGTCAAATTAGTATTTATTATTTGCCCGATGTAGCGCTTTTTTGTGCTATTATTTCCAAAAAAACATTAAGTGTTTTTTCTCAGATTCCACTACTGTCCACTACTAAGAAAGAAATTAGGAAACGAACAATGAAGAAAGAAAGGCAATTCGAATCAATCAATAAAAATGTGTTCACATTAATATTACATTCATAATACATTAATATCGCTAGGAGTCCTTTATCTCTACTCTTGGTGAGGTTATTCGCTCAAAAACCAGCAAATTCTAAAATACCATCCTGTGCAACTCGCGAGGTAGCAAAATAAGCTATCAGCAATTGTTTCTTCCCTCAACTCCCACGCTGGGGAAATTAGAATAGTTAAAAATAATAGAAGATCGGGAAAATGTTACAATGCCATCAGTCGAAAAAAATCATTAATTTAGTAGTATTTTGTGCTATATGAAATTTCTAAAATAGGTAATGTGTTCCTCGACAAATAGTACTTTATAATATCATTTGAAATAGACTCTGTCGAAAATTGAACCAGAGGCTTTCAGTTTTCATCTGTTGAAGATTATTTCCAGGTGTATTTCTATTTGTAATAATAACCAGTAAGAAAAATACTAACTATAGTAGTGATGTGCCAAGGGCAATGATTTTTAAAAATATAAATAAAAAGTGTACTTACGTCCCACATATCCAAATCCACCTTGATCTTGGAATCTGAGCTCGGCCTCTGCATGCTGGCACCGGTCTTACAACATTGCTACAATGGATTCGACCTTCGAGACCGGGAGCTCCTGTGCAGCGAAACGGCAACACCAGGTGGGAATCTTAATTCCGCCGCGTTAATTGATCCATCACAAATATATGTCAATGCCAAGCATTAACTCGCTAATTCATCGATTCGTATCTTTCTCGTTTGTAATGTACGTATTATACAAAATATTCAATCCAAATATAGTCGCTTCTGTAGCAAAATTAAAGCTCTGTCGTAATACAATCCCATGAAAATATATCTATCTTATCTCGTGCTGTGATATAACTAACCTCGGGTGATTAATTACGCGTATTTTTCAATTCACACGCGACACGTATATATTGAGGGTACTTCTCGACATACCGTTCCCCGACCGTACGAGCTATAATAACATTTGAATCAATTCCGAACGTGTTTTACCCTTTTCAGTCGTGATTGCGTTACAATAACAGTCTTCGAAAACAATAATTCACGCGGCTCTCGATCAGCACAGCACAGGGCAGGTGTAAAGTTTAATCTCCGACATCCCCTACGCGCATCTCCGTCTAACCCATGACTCGTCGATCGCGGGATGTTGACGCGGTCGGCGAAACAAGCTCTCGAAGGGTTTCTCTGGCGCGATCTCCTCCGGGATCCGTCTCCTCGGCGGAAGGCAACCGTCGGGCGGAGCGAGCGCGGCGCGGCGGAGGTGATGTCAGGGGTGCACCCGGAGCGAGAGTGCTGCAGGCTGTAGAAAGCGGGCGGAGCGGGCGGAGCGGGAGCCTCCCGGGCGGGGACTCGGGGGTAGCTTGCGCGCGACTGTCAGCCCGTCAGCCCACCCGATCTCTCTCTCTCTCGGTGTACCTACACAGCTCGGCGTACGCGATTAGGTATACCACTCTACCTACACACCGTACTGTACATCCCGTAGCCCGTATCATACGGTCATCTACTCGTAGATCGCAAACACCACCGCTGCCTGGTGGCGCTGTCATCTCCGTATCCGAATTATCATACTGAATAGCGACAAATTATCATATTGAATGGCTTTTAATTACTGACGCTGTTTCACCTGGTCCGTTCAGTGACTTACTCACCTTACACGATTCACCGGTATCGCGATATTGAAAGGACGCTATATAATATTTAACAGAATTTAACGAATTCTGTTTCAAAATAATATCGTAAAAATGGCAAAATATTCTGTTTGACCCTACAACATTTGTTAGGTTTGTAGTAACCTAGAAGCAAACGTTATTAAGCTGGTGATATTTCAATTAACCGAAAAGCTCGAAAGTCAACAAATGGGAGGAAAACACTTTTAAGAAGAGTCGACAAAAAAGAATCAGAGGAAACAACATAATTTTACTCTTTGCGAAGGATCAATGGAACCATGAGGTCACGACTTCAGATGTAAAGATAGCTATGAAGAATGATTATAATACAAATACATACGCAACCTCACTATTCTGAAATTGCTGTTCATTCATGTGGCTGTTACTGATTACAAATACCTATAAATATAAAACCAGAGAAGTGGCTTAATATTCAAAGAATAAAATTATTTCTTCAATATAGAAATATTAATTGCAGAGCCGCAATATGAAATTGATGTGTAATATCGATTAACAACACACGCTGCATGACATTACTGCCGCATCGGGACAGTGACCTGTTTTGGGGCCAATATATCTCAACGCTTGCAAATTGTTAGATCGGTTTAGACTAGAATTACAAAGGTAAAGCTTCAATTATTACAACTCAAAGGGTATAAATGTGAACATAGAAACAGTTGGAAATCACGATATTATTTTTCTTCTTCTATGAAATCAATACCTACGCATACTTTTTACTATAACAAGATATCAAAGAAAATGATACCAGCTACTAATTATGACATAATGCTTTCGGGAAAAAAATATTGCTTATTTTGTAAGAAATTTCCAAAAACATTTTTAGCTTATCTAATATCTGATACATCGTGTTATTCAAAATTTTCTTTAATTTGACATTTTGACATGACATAGAAACGCACCTGTAAACTACCAAGCAGAATACATAGGTTGCACGAGATATCACGATTAGCAATCTCAGGGCTACAGTACAATTCTAGAAAGCAGTGGCAGGGAAAATAAATGAAATATTTTCCACAGAGTTTATAAAGTAATGTTTTGAATATTATCTGAAATGTTTGTTGAGTCTTAGATGGAATTTTTCTTTAGTGCCAATATGATATATTTCAATTCTCACATAATAATATAGAATATCAAATATGTCACGATTTCACAGGCAAACAAAAACCTGTCGGCTTCATGGATTAGTAGCTAGGACACTTAAACGCAGCACTGAAGGTTGCGGGTATGAATCCCGTCGGAATGAAAATTCAAACCTTTACATTTTTCGATTCAGATTTTAAATACATATATGAAATGATATATTTGAAAAAAAGCGGAAATAGCAAAAAGCGATAGAAGTACGTATTCACTCTGGACTGGCAAGTAGTGTTAGATCTTGTACCGCTCTGGAGCAATACCACCTATTAATATTGTACGCCGCATGAAATGAATTTATCCATGTTTCGTATCTAGAACTGAATAACCAGGTTTTCTTTCTCTCTTTCTGCACAGCATATGCATGAGCAAATTGCGTTGAATGTTACAGGTCTAGACGAATGGTGGTGTTGTAGTATCTCATATGTAGTATAACACTTGAAAAAGCATGACGCTGTATCAACTTCCACCTAATCAAACTATTCCTTCTACCTTTTATCTCTATAATCATTCATCTATCTAATTTATTAATGTTATTTCAAACTTCTCAAATGACGTAGCTACATACATTTTAACAAGGCAATTTTAATGTTTGAATAAATTAAACCTTACCTTTTCAAAACATCTGTGCTTTAGCTCTTCGTGAGATCAGTAAATTAATCAGTAGTACTGTGATATATTTCGATAGTCTGCTTCCATTATATCACTTCAAGAAACACTTAATGTCTGTATTATGGGCGATATTATGATGTATCGAAGAAAATTCAGGAAAAATGTATTGTTGGACACGTTACTAATTTGCTTTGTTGGGCAATGATTAAGAATTAGTGTAACTGATTATAACTTTAGAAAACTTTAAATTTTATTTTATAATAACATTTTTTTTATTTTATGAACTTTCCAAATAATTTGGAATTAAATCTTGAGAGTCCAGAGAGTGCATATGCTCCAGTGGCTGTTTATTCAGGATTCACTCAATTTATTTGTTTATTCAGCAGACTGTACATACTCATAGGACCATAGAGGAAATTAGTTAAAGAAATACGGTAAAACTGTAACCAACATAAATATATAAGACTTAATATAGAATACATAGCTTTTGAGAAATCTAAATTTCTGACACTTGGTTTTGTTCTGCCCAAGCTTCGCTTTCATGTCATCGTTAACACTAAAATTCCGTTGTGTTGCGCTCTCTAATGCTGCCTTCTACACCAATAACCCACGAACAAAATTCATTGAACATATTTAAATTATTTTATCATAGATCTCACATAACATAAGTAATGTAAAGTAAATTAATATTAATTTAACTCGTACTAGTCAATATTCCAATTTCATAAGCAGAAAATCAACTAAACTCATACAAAATCTAATTTAAAACATAAGTTCCAAACAAAAATTTCATTCCAACCCCACAAATTACAGCCTATCTTATGTGGGACCAAGTATCCCCTAATGGTTAAAATCGACCGATTACCATTTACTTACTGATTAGTTGAATATATCAATCTCACTACGATTACATTTTACTGATTAGTTGAAAATATCAATCTCATTATCAACCCGATTTCCAACTATATGAGGATAGTTTACAACTGTATTAAAATAGTTATTGGTTGTGACATATCGTTCCGAGAATAGAACTTGTTGCATCGTGCCTTAGCTGGTAAGTTAAATTTTAATAACTTTAAAAACTGGGTACAATTTTGCCAAGAATTGTGTATCCACAAATATTCCACGATATACGGGTTTAATGAGTCAGGCCTCATTGAGAAAGTAATCGTAAATAATTTCCTCGTCAGGTAGCCCCAAATTTTAAGTAACGTGCCTTAGAAAAGTTCACTGAATCGATTCTAATGAGCCCGAATGGACAGTATAGTGCGGAAACCAAACAAGACTCGCATATTCAAATTGACTTTAGACGTTTGCAACGCATAAAAATTTAACCGTTCTCATGTTTTTAAATTCCCTTGAAATTCGTAAGATTAAGTCCTGACCCTATTTTATTAGCAACACATTTACTTCTCGCAATGTGCCTTTTATTTAGTTTAATTCAACATAAAAAAATCTAAAAGCCTCTGATTTCTGACACGGGTTTTAGTGTGTTATTTTCAAAATTGTAATTTATCTGTGGCTTTGGTAAATTTAATTATGTTACATTTTTTACGTTCAGAGTTGGACCATTATCGCTGTATCACGAAGATAGGGCATTTATGTTATCTTTTTGGAGTTTGAGATCATCGGCGTAGAGAATCACTTCGACATCTTTAAATGATGATATTTAGTATGAACTCGTCATATTGGTCATTAGCAATGGATAAAAGATACACTTACATTTGTTTACATATTCATACAAATTATGCGATGACCGATTTTGAAAATTGTTACGCTATCAACGAAATACAGCCCGTCTTTTGTGCCAGAGTCATCGAAAATTGGACCTCGCGAACAACCACCGTCTAGAGACCGACCGAAGGTTCGGTTTCGCTTTCGGCAAGTTTCGGCCAAAAATTATGGTTTCGGCCGCAGTTTTGGTTTTGGCCTAAAACGCTAGTTTCGGCCGAGCCGAAAGGTTTGGCCGTAACTCGCATTTGTGAGTTCGACATAATGACTCATGACAGATTCAGTGGGACTTGTCATCTTTGCAATTACATATTGTATTTTATCAAGTTTTTACGATTGCTGTTCCTAATCCTTCAAACTGATTGCTCTTGCGGTACCTTTTGTGGTCCTCTAATTTCAACTATGACAGGAAACAGTGTATATTCACCAATATGGGTTGTGGTATATAGGTGATGTGTCACACTCGCTGTAGTTAATATTTTTCATTTCTCAAATGAATAAACCACTCATAATACAATGAAATATAGGTGAGGACCCTATGGTGACACGGAACTTTTTAACTTCCGCGCTATCCTCCCGCTTCCCTGGAATTCATTTGCTGGCACAAGGATTTGTTGTTTTGTATATCCCCCCACCGAGTCCCCCCGCAGTCGGCGAGCCGCGCCACCTGTTTCCTGAAAACTGCCGTACAAATGAATCGACTCTAGATTCCATAATCGCAATTCAATAACACCTATGAAGTGCTCACGAGTGAACGTGTCCTGATAGCCGCAAACAATCAGTGGCTGATGTGTCATGAATAATGTAAGTATTTATATTTGCCGTGATCTGCGCAACCTTTTCAGCATTGAGCCCAGTTGGGAGTGAGACGCCAGCGAATCGATAGAGGGAGAACGGTCGGCGTAACCTCCGGGGTTCGGGGGTGGAGAATTCCACCCTATTCTGTGCTGAACGTACTTCCTATAGCCATGACTCTACTATATTGTGTAACACGTCATAGTATCGCGGCGTTTCCCAGCTGATTCAGAGAAAACAGGCACTGACTTGACACGAATTGTTTGCGTCATATCAAAATATTATCTAAAAAACATATTTATTTCATTTTATTTCTTCTTATCATGTGCAATATCTGTAATTCAAAGTAGACGTTTTCCAACTGGTGAGTGGCTCTCAACTTCATCTTCTGTAACGCATACCGAGGCATTCTTCATTGGTTGTTTTCATTGGTGTTAAAATTACATTTACTTTACTTTCCCAGGAATTTATGCACCGAGAAAAATAATGCAATTAATTTCCGTATACCTTTGCACTTCTGACATTAAGATATATTCAAATGAATATAATCACACTACTTCTGCCATTATCACTTAGTCACTACCACATATTTAAAAACCTCTCATTTAGATTTTTCATATATTCTACAGAAAATTCTACAGAAACGATAAGAATTCTATATCTCAGATCCAGAACAAAACCCCTTGAAAATTTTCTAAATTTATAAGTTTACTACGAATTCATAACCTTTCGGAATCAGAATATTACTAAGCATTCATAAGTAAACAACTTTTTCCATTTCATATCAGAGAAAATGTTAATTATCATAGAAATTACCTTTGCTTTTCCCATGAAGTTTTCATCTCTAATCAATTATAATATAAACCCACCTCTGCTGATTTTAATGGATATTCCTTCTGCTATAACGGACTCTCATATATTAATTTTAAATTTTATTGCTTTTACCTGTGCAAAAGGGAAATAAATAATGACGCTAATTAATAAACCGTCATTTTCGTTTGCCAAACAAAGATGATATATTTCAAGGCGTTAATATCGAAAATGTTTGTTTTCATATAAATAAGTTAGCCTCGTGGTCGAGTGGTTAACACACCTGACGTGTTGAAGGAACGCTGGAGGTCGCGGGTTCGAATCCCGCCGGAGTGAAAAGAGTAACAATTTTATGATCCATTTTTCGATATAGATTTTAAATATATACGTGTAAAAAATATTAAAAAACAGCATAAATGCATTTTAAAATCTATATTCACACTAGACTAGAAAAGAGTGTTAGATCTTATATCGTCCTGGATCAATAGCATCGTTTAGTATTGTAAGCTACGTGAAATTGATTTATTCATGTTTCGTGACTAGAGCTGAATAACCAGGTTTTCAATCTCTCCTCAGACTAATGCACAGCATTTACATAAACAATTCCACTAAATGTTACAGACTCAGATGGATCGTGGTGTCTCATGTAAGATAAAAAAGCAAACATTTCATTAGCAGCATTACTCAGTGTATTGTAATATGGCATATTTTAAAATATATGAGCAGTAGCCTTCATACTCTGCGCTCTAATCAAGTATCAATATGGTTTTGACGTGTAGAGGCGAACAAACAAAGCACTCCAGGCGCGTCCAGCTTTTTATACACTTAAATATCTACTCATATAAATATATGATATCCGTTCATACATTTGTATGAACCCATACTGTGCATATACCTACTCGTACTTTAGTCCGTTTGTTTTCACACAACACCGATGAATAGTAATTTCACCCTTCCTCTCCAGTATTACCGAACTATCAGATGTTACATATTTAGTAAGAGTAAGGAACTCGTGTCGTTCCTTGGACATTAGCAATGGATAAAAGATACACATACATTTGCTTACATACTCATGTGATGATAGAGAAAGAGAGAGAGAAAGAGACTCACCGCATACCCGAAATCATTGCAGAGATTGATGATCACTGATGTCGATTTCTCATTTACTACTATCTTTTATATCTGATTAAATTTCTTCTCTCTCTTCATCCCGTCGTCCTCACACGTTTTATCAAAATCATAAAACTATAAAAAAAATCATAAAACATTAAAAACTTATAACAGTTCGAGTAATGCACACAAACCAAAAAAAATACAGATTCAAATGTAAGGAAAGAGACGGATGAGA
>JAPMAF010000661.1:0-13442 GCA_026537445.1 Silvatares holzenthali | reverse complement strand
TGACTACCCAAAAGTCTTTGACTTGCGAATCTTTTGGTCGTGAAAGCCCTAGAAAATACTTACTAAATTTATTGTATTAAAATGTTTCTTGTATAATTTTGAAACATTTTGGGAATTATTATAATTAATTTCTTTTGCGCTTATAATTATTTTTGCCCTCATTATCATCCCATAAATTACTTTTGTTGATGTTATTATTTTTATTATTATTACCTAATGTTATCATATTTTCTGTTCTTCTTATTATTGTTATGTATTATTGTAATTATTGTTTAGTTTAGTTTTAGTTGGCCTCGTGGTTCAAGACACTTGACCAAAGCGTTGGAGGAACGCTGGATGTCACGGGTTTGAATCCCGCCGGAGTAAAAAAAATGTATATAAAAATGCATTTAACTAGTCAGATTTTTAAAATATGTGCAAAAACATATTTAAAAAATCAAAGAACAGAAAAAAATGCACTTCAAAATATAAATTCACTCTGGACTGGAAAAGAGTGGCAGATCTTGTATCGCTCTGGAGAAATACCACCGTTCAGTATTGTAAGATATGTGACATGGATTTATCCATGTTTCGTGACTAGAACTGAAAAACGAGGTTTTCAATCTCTTCCCCGACTGCTACACAGCATTTACATGTGCAATTGTACAGAGTGTTACAGACCCAGACGGATGGTGGTGTATCATGTGTAGTATAAGATGAATAAAATAAAAAAAGATAAAGAACAAAAGTGATGGCTGGATTTGGAGGCCCCTTGATTTAAAAGGCCCAAAACACACTAAATGTAAGCGATATCTGGTCGGCCCTACATAAAATACTATGTGCACTTTAATTTTGATGATCAGACTCACAGTAGTAATTTAGTAAGAAACAAAATAACTCTGGTAATTATAGTTGCATTTTTTAAATAATTGTGGTTTCTAACGCATATGTACTGTTTTTAGCTCGCCAGAATCTCGGATACCTGCCGCCAGCAGGCCAGAACGCTGAGAGACCGCGCCCATTCAGACCGCCGCCACAACAGAAGCCACTACGACCTTCAACTCTGATCCCCATTGATTCTACCGACAATCCGACTAACCCTCCTTACCAACCGTCGGGAGCTCCATTCTCTCCAGCGAGCAACACTCCGTACCCTCCCGCAGGCCAGCAGTTCCCCGACTACAGCAACTCTGGATACCCTCTGCCAGGACCATCGCCGCAACCACCTTTCATAAGCCCAAACCCAGACTATGATTACTCAAGCCCGGATAATGATAAGCCAGTCTCGACAAATGCACCGTATCCATCGCAGAGTACACCTGGATACAAACCGTCGAATCCTCCAACATATCCAACGTCTACATTGAAACCCGAAGAAAGTTTTGAAACCAACGAGCCATCTTACAAGCCTTTCCCGACTGTTCCTCCGACATTCAAGCCGTTTCCGTCCGCACCTCCGAGTCAAGTACCAGATTTTAAACCGTCTACACCATCATACGTAACCGGTCCGACTACAGATAATGAAGACCTCCACCCACCACACATCCATGCGATCGACGTCCAATGCGCTAAAGACATGATGACAATAAACTTGGAATTCAATAAAGTCTACAACGGCATCATTTACTCCAAAGGATTCTACTCGAATCCCAACTGTAGATACGTACAAGAAAACTCAAACAAATTGAAATATTCATTTACGCTCAGCTTGAATTCTTGCGGTACAGAGTTCGTCAACGGTTTCGACACTCAAGGGAAATCATATTTGGAAAACGTCTTGGTACTCCAAAACGAACCTGGCATTCAGGAAGTTTGGGATAGCATCCGAAGCGTACGCTGCTTGTGGGAAGGCAACATTAACAAGCAATTATCAGTGGCCCTCAGCGTTGGAATGTTGAATCAAGAGATCGTAACATTCAGTGGAGACACCGCGATGGCGAGCTTGGACATCCAAGTCGGAAGAGGCCCATTCGCGCAACCCGCAAATGGATTGGTAAAGATCGGTGAAACGATGACTTTGGTAATCGCCATCACTGGCGATCCGGCATTTGATATTCAAGTGAAAGACTGCATCGCGAGAGATGACAATTCCGAGAACATCGTCAAGTTAACGGACGAAGACGGTTGTATATTGAAACCGAAGTTGTTTGGCGCTTTCCAAAAAACGAGGGACACAGGAAACACCGGAGCTTCAATTCTTGCGTACGCCTTCTTCAATGCTTTCAAATTCCCCGACGCAATGGACTTAATTATGGAATGCAATGTTGAGTTATGCAAAGCCAACTGTGAAGTATGCACAGTACCGAATCAAAAATTGGAGCCAGGCAAGAGACGCAAAAGGGATATTTATTCAGGAAACAATACCTTCATCGATCCCGTTAGAGTAGGCAAAGGACTGAAAGTAATATTGCCTGAAGATATCGCCTTCACAGAACCTTTAGGAGTTTGCTTATCATACGCCGGGTTCCTTTGGGGAGCGACGTTTATTCTTTTATCATTATTCATCAGCTGCATTACCGCTGGATGCATGTGGCTTAAGTTGCAGAAGCATGCTCATTGTAAAAACCATATGTGATGTTTGAACAACGAAACTATATTTAATTTATACCTGTATAAATTGTATGAAAGATGCGTGAATTTTAAAATTTCATTTGAAAATGAAGTAAAACTCTTTGAAGACGTTTGAATCCTTTGAAATATACTTGTGTCATTACCTTCAATTACAAATAGAAACTGATAGGTTTTAAAATCTGGCTCCTTCATTTTAATGTGTTTGGGGTCTGTATATTGAGTTTCCTCTATTTTCTAAGTCTTTCAGGTGATTTCAATAGTCAGGTCAAGATCCAGAGAGAGCATACTCAGTGTATGCCTGAAACCTTAAAGAAATGCTCACCATGTTGGTTTCTTTATCCTAGATGATCTCTCACTATCTCAGAGCCAATTCTCCTCCACATATCACTCTACTCTTTTTTCCTTTTACAATATTAGTTTACAGATGTAGGCGTCTGCTTGATGAGTGCTATTCAACAAGATGGAATTATTGCATATCTAATTTAAGAGTCACTGCTCCCCGGTGTCACTTTGATCCATTACACTTTAAGCTCTGGTACTTTATTATGCAGTGAATCCAGAAATTTGGTTTTCTTTTCCTGAATTGCTATGCAATATTCAGACTACTGAGATTGAGACTACTGATTTCACTTGGAGAAATGATATCAAGTTCCTTCCAAACCACTCCCTTCTCCAGTTAAGAAGTTATTCTTCTATTAGAAGTGCTTCTAGTCTATAAAACTATTAGGGCAACAGACTATAAAACAAAAAGTTAATTTTAATTTTTGTTTCTAGAGATACATCCTAATTTTCTTTTCTAATTCTGTCTTTTCTTGACTGTACAGCATTCTGTTTCTAATAGAATTATTGGCTAGATCACGAATTCATAGATTTTACCCATCAGTTTCTCAATTCTATTTCCGTGATTTGTTAATCAATCATAAACGTTTTAACCAGAAATTAATTAACTAAAGCCATGTTTATTCCATTTTGTGTTACCATAATTTAACTGTAAATATTAAAATACAACGTCGCCAGTAAGAAGTTTATCCTACAGTCAACACTGCCAGTAATTTAAGAGAAATGTTATCAGTAACATAGTGAGAAAGTCTTTGTAGAAGCATAGCGATCGCATGACGGCGTATGGAAGCTCAAAGCAGATATATTTTGTACTTTTATAAATTATTCAAATATGTCTGTACATAATAGCGGATAAGTATTTTATTATAGATGTAATAAAGGAGAATAAAAACATTCAATTAATCATGTTGTCTTATTATCAAACCGATCAGATAAATATGGGACTGGGATTGATACGACTGAACGAAAATTGACTAGGATCAATTGGAGCAGTTTTCCAGCCAATAGAAATAGAATACAACAAAGTACTTTGAGTGGAGATAACTTCTGAGATATCTGCATAAGTTTCTAAAAATAAAATGGACTTAACACATCAATAACAAAGAGAGTGGACAAGTCATTTCTATTCATAAATTTGTGGGTCATATTTTCCAAATGAGAATTAACAGGCTGGTTAAATCTTCTCTGTGTCAGTCAGCTTGACTTAAACAACTTGCGGCCTTTGTGTTTTCTTTCCATTATAACATGAGTCTCTTCAAGACTCATATCAACTCCTTAACTTTACACTAAAATCCCCTGCATAGCTTTTGAAATTCACTATGGTGGAACCCTGATGCAGATAATTTAAAAAAATGCCTACATTATGTTTTACATTGTAAAAAAGAAATAGTCAAATATACTTAGACAAAAAATACACTAGTGTTATGACATGACAAAAGAGAAACGAAAGTCAGTGATACAATGCAGAGCAAATGGATGTATACAAGTGGATTGATAAGGGGCAAAACGTACAGCGGA
The DNA here is from genome assembly GCA_026537445.1 of Silvatares holzenthali. Lineage (NCBI taxonomy): Eukaryota > Metazoa > Arthropoda > Insecta > Trichoptera > Pisuliidae > Silvatares > Silvatares holzenthali. Next base: position 9,035 of record JAPMAF010000661.1, on the reverse strand, counting down.
GATGCAGGGACTGGGAGATTTAGGATATATGATTATATATAATTAATAATTTTATTATGGCAGGTAGAAAGTGGAGGAGGAAATTCAGCCATTCTATTGTAGGTTGGAGTGAGCAGTAAGTCATCAGAAGATAGGTGTAAAAATCTAGGGATTAATGATTTATTTATTTACTTACAGTACTATTTAGCAGCAGAAAATTGTAAGGAACAAAAATAATATATCAAATAATAACAAGCACAAAAATTATAATTAAGAACAATACATAAAGAATAATATGTACATGAGTATTGAATTTGTAGAAAATTTAAAAATCATTTAATGTATAATCCAATATGAAGAAACAAACATAATATAATAAATGTAATGTCTTCATAAGCGTAGTCCAAAGTAGTCATTACATATAAAGATTTATGATGTTATGTATACAAAGCAAAACCTTGTAGAGGTAGATTTCCCAAGCACTGAGATGATATCGGGCAGCATCTTCGATGGACAGAGCACGTCATACAGATGCCTACGTTCTATCTCCCAAAGAATATGGCTCTACGATATTGTAATTATCAGAAAGGAAGAAATTACTAGAAAGGTAGTTTAAAACATATGATGGTTTGAAAGCCAACTTCACGAAATGTTATGTTGATAAGGATGGTGTAAAAGTGCAACCAGAATATTGAGGAAGAAGAGTGAAGGTGCTTGAACTACTAAACAACCAACCACTATCTCCTTGTCAGTGTTGAGTTTGTCTCCAGTGCGTAAAGGTGTGTACTGCGACCAGACCTCAAGGAGCACAATCATCTTTGTCCGCAACCACAGTTGGTACAGTAAAGTATACATGAATAAACAAATAAAAAAAGGGAGCATAGTTACATAATTTATTAAAAATAATTTTATGAAACGATAAATATAAAAGCTACATTTAATTATAAATATTATATATGAATGTTATAAAATATTCTTATAATGTAAATTACAGTAGGGCATCAGTAATTTTAAAATCAAAATTGAGAAAATCACAAGTGAATACAATTTGTTTGAAAGTGTAAAAGCGCTGTACCCTAATGCAAATTGTATATTGCATTGGTGAAGCGATGAGTAGTGAAAGAGCGAGAGCAATTGCATCTACATACTGTACTGTACAACTATCTTATGTCAGTAGCCTCACGCCACTGACTTCAGTTTTGCATTATTTTTGTGTATGTTTTGTTTACCAAACCGATCATTTGCATATTATTAACATTTTTGTGTGGTTATAGACATTCATTTGAATGAACATTTCAGATAAAATTTATTCATTTCGAAAAATCAGGCAAATTGATAATCCAGAAGGATCCATTTTCAATTGATCTGAATTTTTGATGCTTTACCGTATAATTGACGAGAATGAATAAGGTTCATTGCATATCAGACACTACTGGTTTGGGTTTTGGCAACCAGCAAGCGTTATGGTTCTCGATATAAAAGATAACGATAAGAAAAATTTTGCTAAAAAGGAGAGATATTACATATAAATTTGAAGTAAGCATCACAAAAGCAGGCCTTTATTCATTCTGGGCAGGCGAAGAAATCGTAATATAGACTATCTAACTTATGTAAATGAGAACTAACAGGCTGGCTAAATCTTTTCTGTGAGTCTGCCCATCTGTGGAACGACTTGCCAGCTACTGTTATTCGCTCCCCTTATATCTTTGGTCTCTACAAGATTCCTGTCAATTCCTTAATCTTACACTAACACATCCTGCATTACTATGTTCTCCTTCAGATGTGATAGATCCACACCGGTGAAACTCCTATACAGATAACTTTTAAAAAATACCTAATGGCAAAAATGTTTTACCTTGTATATTTACAAAGCTAAACCTTGTTGATTTCAATACCTCAAAGACTTGAACGCATTTGATTTCAGTAATCTGGTCTCCAGTAGTGGACCTAATAGTGTTCATATCAATATACTCAAATGACCTTAAATACTGAGTCAGAGTCAAATTACTCTCAAGGAAGTTAGGTATGTTGTACAACACTTGGAGAATCTTCTCCACACTCCAAATTTTTACTTTATAAAAATCGTAAATGCGATACATGATTAAGTTTGGCAGCCATCCTTGATCCGACTGCCCAAGTATTTAAAGAATCTCTTCGATTCAGCGCAGTTGAGATGCGCTGTTTGTTTAATAAATGATCTTCGGTCGCTGGAGCGCAGAATTTTTAATTAAAAAATGAAACACTTTTGTACAAAATGACTTGATCTCAAACAATGTTTTTGTCTACCTTTCATTTGAGTTTTTTTGAGACCTGTTTAACACACTCAATGCTGAGAATGCATCTAGTGCGTTCTTAGACACTTTGCTGAGTGCTGAAAACGCGTCTAGCACGTTCTTAAATATTTCACTGAGTGCTGAAAGTGCGCCTAGCGCGTGTACACATTATACATGTCGTGTGCAATGGTTAAATTTAACAGGATTGCTACTTGGACATGTATTAGGACTTCAGCATGAAAATAGAAACAATCCCTCAAATTTTCAGCACTAAATGGATTAATAGCATCGCTAAGTTTTTTATTTCAGCATCTGCAGATGTGTAGACTTGCTTAAGTGATGCTTCAGTTCAGGAGGGATCAGTGATGATTCTTTCTTGCGATCTTAGTTTAGTTTAGTCCAAGAAGTTAAATCGCAGCCAAAATCATTAAGGGCACAGAAGATATGAAAAGAGTAACTTATGAATATGTAGCATAATAAAATTTATGCTTTATGCTCTATCCGGGCCAAAGCTACAAAGCTTTTCTTTGTAGTTAAATCGTGAAATCCTAAAGGCCCCATTTCGCAGTCGGCGCAGCTGAGATATTTGATGTTGTCCTTTGTTAATGAGAAACCGATATTTTCAAACGTGAACATGTTGTCCACTTCCCAAAAATCTGATAAGTCTTCATTTTCTGGATCAATGAAGTTTTTCTTCTGAGTGATGAGAGGTAGTCCGGTCTGAAAATGGGAAAAATGCAACAAAATGAAACACCACGACACCTTCATCTGTTTAAGTCTGTAATATTTAGTGCAGTTGTACTTGTAAATGATGTGTAGCTGCAGTAGGAGGAAAAAACATGGTTATTCATTTCTAGTCACGAAACATGGATAAATCCATTTCGCGTGGTTTACAATACTGAACGGTGGAATTGCTCCAAGGCAATACAAGATATAGGTTTATATATGAATTCCATAATGTCCTCTCGGCCAAGCTCCTACTTAAAAATAAAATCCTTGCCATATGGTGACGGCCCCATCAAAACTTGTAATACCCACAAGCACCTGACGTGAAACAGCCGGACATCTTTTGTTGTTTCCAGGACCCACAACTACTTCAGGGACAGGACCATGGATGTGGTAGTACCTTGGTTGTTAAATAGTCTTCCAGACGATCATTGTTTTCTGAGTAGTTGTGGTTCATTGTTTGCTTATTCCTCTCTTTTTATCTCTGGATTTGTGTTGGCATTTATTGATCCTTTATTGAATTTATTTATGATCTGTTTTATTTTGATTTTTTGTGTTCCACTTGTATTGTTCTATTTTCTTTGTTTTTCTCTCTAGTACTTTCTTTTAATGTAAAGTCCTTTGTATAAGTAGAAACCCGCTGACAAGCCAAGTGTTTAGCAGGATCTAAGCGGAAAAAAAGAAGGAAAAGAACCAAAAATAGAAAACACAATAGTGTTTACGATTTTTTGATTTTTAAATATATTTTTACTTATTTGTATTTTTCAAAATATGAATCGAAAAATGCATTTAATTTTTTTCACTACGGCAGGATTCGAACCCGCAATCTTCAGCGCTTTGGTCAAGTGTCCTAACACGAAGTCGACCAATGAACGATGTTGAAATGAGATTTCTCAGAGAATGAGCGGTAAAATATTGTACCACAGAGAGGAATGGAGATATAAGAATATAATGTGGAGTGGATGCGAATTTGGCCGCGTAGAGCGTATGGATTATTCTGATTATTAAATTCTAATAGATGTATCAAAGCACGAAATATATAGAACCGGCGTGACGCACTGTACAAAAAAAATATAACCTCAACTATTTCAACAATCAAAAATTATGTTTTAATTAAAATAAAACGCAACTATTGATAAAAATATATTTGTAATACTTAACAAAGAACAGTAGTATGCGATAAGAATAAATAATTTACTCACTTGAAGCGAAATATACGACGCGGAGTTCGGCAAAAGGATTTTCGATTTGCAATACTGGCAAACGACAAGACGCTTGTTTTTGTCGTTTTCGATTTCGGACGCAAACTTTTCTGAAGACATTTCGTATTAATTAAAGCAGTAATAAAACAAGTTGCAACTGTAAATTGCGGTTACAAGATTTGACAATCGGGTGTTTTGTTTGATGACAGTTCAGTTTTATTAAGTTGGTCACACTGCTCTTATTTTTTAAATTAGATAAGGCGATCAAATCTTTAATACATATTACAATTCGGGTTATGATGTAAAAATTGACTACAGAGTGGACATAGAGATTTTTTGGTTGAATTACTTTTAATTAATTTTTTTTTGAATATTTTCATCTCCTATCGCATATTTTTACGATTCACTGTTATTCTTCTGCCAAATCCACGATTCGCTACTATGCATCAAAGCAGGTACCATGATTCCTTTATGTGTCACCAACCAGCATTTTATTGTTGATTAAGGAGTGTATGGTGCCTTTAACATTATTACCGGTCTAGCGGTCACTTCTATATCAATTAAATATATTTAAATTTTTGTGTTTGATGGTTATTAATACTTATTTAAGTTTGATGGTTATTAATACTTAGTTATGATATAATATTAATATGAAATTAAACATATTTAATTATCATATTATATAATAATTTATTCACTTGCAACATGGTGGGGAAATATTCAAAACGATTTAAAAGAGAATTATTTTAATCAGATGATATACGATAAATGGTTTTGGAGTTTTCAATCTCAAAGAGCTGACTCCAAGCAGATCGGCTAAAATGAAGAAAAAAGAAAGAATAAAATGCAAAATTAAAGATTGTTTTTACGCTTTCCTGTCAAGAGACTTCTGATGATCTGGTGGCACGAGAGCCATTATTTCCCAAAGTAGCATCTTTTAAAATTTTACCACCTTATAGTGTTGATCGATTGATAATTGAGCACCCGAATGGTATTACATAACGGAGTATTGATGTATGGAAGCGAAGCTTGGACCTGGCAGAAGAACGAAAGTAGAATAATTCTGTAGAGATAAGAATCGATGGTAAAACGATATACAACAGAATAAGAAACACAAATAATAGGGAATTAATGCGGAGTGGGAGCGATCGTGATTAATAAAACGAAGAAAAATATATTGGGATGGTTTGGTCATGTAGAGCAAATGGGTGCAGGGGCTGTTACGGAAGATCTATGAGCAGTCTGACTGCCTTTTTCACACAGACAGACTCGCCCTGAAAATGGACACTGCAATGTGGTCTGAAACATTGGCAAACAAAATGTCAGAACACGACATGACTATCCAAAAGTCTTTGACTTGCGAATCTTTTGGTCGTGAAAGCCTACGAAAATACTTATGATGCAAATTTTGAAGATATGAGATACAGGGATTGCCCAAGAAAAACATAGCATGATCAGATCAATTAAATATTGGTGGATGGCTCTGTCCACAGCCGTAATAATCGCTAATGATATCATGCATGAGATGCATGAACATGAGCGAAACAAGTATTGTACGTCTAGATAGGATAGATTGACTTTCTATCCTCTCTGCCTTTCTTTTTATCTTTTACTACACATGAGACACCACGACACCACCATCCATCTGGGTCTGAAACATACTGTACAATTGCACATGTAAATGCTGTGTAGCAGTCGGAAGAGCGATTGAAAACCTGGTTATTCAGTTCTAGTCACGAAACATGGATGGCACCATTTCACGTGGCTTACAATACTGAACAGTGGTATTGCTCCAGGGAAATCTAATCTCTACAGGGAAACAGTGTGATAATGTATTGTACTGCATAATCTTGATCGATATATATTCTTAATCACAAAACATCTGTTCAAATTCAGAGAATCGCTGATCAGTGATGTGAAATAAAAACGATTGAGGAACCAAATTAAAACAACCATTATTTAAGAGAAAACTATTTTATTTTATAAATGTCTGTACTTAAAGTTACTTCATACTATATAATGTGTTATATATTCCATACATAACTCATCAAATTAGCGTTAATAGCGAAAGGTGATTAAAAATAATACCTTCCATGGATAAAATGAACGGTTGAAAAACTAAATAGGCACCCAAAATCTATAGCAACCAAAATACAGAAGACTTCGTTTGCACTTATTCCCATATTGACGTCAGTAGAAATGTATTAAAGTTGGTTTAACCCAAAATGTATTAAGGTTGATATAGTTCTTAGGTGGAGACATTTAAATTTACCTCACAGAAAAAAAACAACAAAAGAAATAACAAAATTTTCAAAGGACTAATCAGTACAGTTATATCTCAGCTTTCAAGTCATGCTTCTGGCGATTTTAAATACAAAATTACGAGGATTGAAGGAGACGAACCGAAAACAGGATCGTGGAACTGACCGTTTCTTTTTCAATCGTATATTGATTATTCAACAACAAAAAGGCTGTGAAAATAAATTTGATTGCATGAATTCAAGTATTGACACTAATATTTATCATTTCAATCTTCACACTTTGAGAAATTGTTACTTTTATAGTTGGACAATAAAACTACTATGACGTTTTGATGATACGGTCCAGCATTATTAAAAATGGATGGAATGAATAATCGCAGAGCATGCATGAGATGTACGAATGAATGGGGAAAGAAATGTACGTCAAGGTAGAACAATGTCTCTCGGATCTACTCCTACGAAAAAACAACATAATTACGTATTGTATTGAAATTATTTCACATTTGAATAATCGATTAAAATACAATACAATATATATCATGCTGCTTCGTAGAAGGAGTGAGAAAAGAAGATCAAGTATCACATCATTCTATCCTGGCACGCATCTCTTGCCTCATCCACATTCATACACATCCTCATACATACTCTGTGTATTACGACCATGAGTCAACTTTAAATCAAATAAACATTGCCTTAAAAGCAAAGAATGGAAACAGTTACAATTGGTCATTTCTCTGAGACCGTTTCGGTTCCTTTGAACCATGACTATATCACCGGATACCACTGCAATATAATTAAAACAGTGCACACCAAATGAACAAAACATTATAATCAAAAACAGAGGGCCACCATCGAATTGTCTTAGCAGTTTCAAACACCGGAGAGTAACGGTGGTTTTCGTCCCGGCCACGCCTCCTTTGCATATTTCTTCTTTCTGGGCTCGTTGCTGGAAGGCCCTTGGGGGCCCTCCGTCGAGATGTCCACAGATCTGTTGATGCTGGAATTGATGCTGCTATTGACCGAAGGATGCTCACTTTCCGGTATGTCAACTGTCTCATAAAGGTCAACATCTGGCGCAGGATTTGGAAGTGATAGACCAAGCCTAGAATGAGAATATAATAAATTAAATATCGAAACAAAAATTGGATAAAATTGGAAAAACTATCAGACCCCTTCCAAACCTATAATGGTCTGAGACAAAGAGATGCCCTTAAGTACCAGCTGCTCAACTTTAAAAAAGGTTATTCGAGACTCCAGGAAAACACAACTGAAAACATATTTCTCGACTCTGTACACATACTGGCATATGGAGATGATATTGATATAATTGGCATGAAATTAGCAGATATTCGTGAAGTATACAATGCTCCTGAAGAAAGTGCGAAAATAATGAGATTGATCATAAATGAAGAAAAAACAGAACTCTTACCCGCGACTGTCAGTTCTTATACCACTGTATTTGTTGTGTGAAGATATAAATTTGGTATTGTAGATTCGTTTGTTAGCCTGAACTCCACTGTTAATACCAAGAATGACAAACGAGGAAGTATAGAGGCATATTATGATGGTGAATCGTTGACGCCCTATGAAACACTAAATTAGTGTTCTACAACTCATATTAAGCCAGTATTGATGTATGCTTCTTTGACTTGACTAACAAAGGAGAACTATGACGTTTGAGAGAAAACATCTTTGCAGGATATATAGTGAATGAAGTGAATCGTTGATACCACAGATATAACCATGTAACTATAATTATGTTAAGTGCCTAACTAACAGTTGACCGCAAGGACGCAGGAGGGTTGGAAGGGAAGAGCAAAGCTGCGGTGGATGAACAGTGTTAACAAGGATGCAGCAGCGCTGGACATGAGAGGATGGATAACGGTAGCCAGTGGAGTGGAGAAGATTCCTTGATTCAGTCAAGACCTACCCAGGGCTGTCGAGCTTCTGATGATGATAATGAATTTGGAAATAAAACGAAATCACATAACCTCACAATAAATTGTGAACGACAAGTTTACAGTTAATATTAAAGAGATGGAAAAGTAAACCATTTTCCCACCATCATACAATTGGCATAGATCTAGCATTCCTTCTATAGATTTTATTCATACAGGGTTTGACTGGATAGAAATTATCCATGTTTCATAGTCAAGTCTGAATAACTAAAGCTTCCCTTCTGCTACACATCGTTCGCATGTGCAATCTCACTAACAATTACAGATCCAGATCATGATGACATTGGTTTCTAATATTGGTTCACATAATTATTGATCTAATATTGGTTCACATAAATAGTGATTTAATAATCATAATAAAATGTGAGGTTATGTTGTATTTGACAGTCCGTATAGTTTGATCGTACATTGTAAGATTATTATGACCGAATACAACTTTATAATGCAATCAAATCCATACAAATACAGGGTGACACACGGGAGACGGACGGTTTTGAACTGCGTGATACTGAGAGCCCAGTGGTGGAAGAGGATCGTAGTGGGGATTGATCTACTCTACAGCGCACCATCACACACCGCGAACGCTTCAATGACAGTTCTTAGACGCATGTTTCCTGGACAGATCTCACGTTTTGG
>JAPMAF010000660.1:0-13451 GCA_026537445.1 Silvatares holzenthali | reverse complement strand
CACATTATTTTTATGTATTGTTCTTTATCATTATTTATCACATTATTTTTATGTATTGTTCTTTATCACTATTTAACACATTATTTTGTGCTAATTATTTTTGTGATGTTATTACTTTACATATTATCGTGTTCCTTGTCAATATTTGTTATGTTTTCTTTGGTGCTAAATAGTGCTAAACAAATAACTAAAAATAATCGGTGCTCCAATCTCTCTGCCCATCCGTATGCGAAGTGATAGCGACGACTCTGATCTTCCATATTACAATAGTATCATTACAATTTGTTGTAATTTTATTTAATAAGGCCAACTCTACCACAATTTGGATTTTATAATAAATAAATGTATAATAAAACAATGCGTCTCGGGTAATATGTAAGCTGTGCTGCAATGGAATGCTCACTAATATAACAGAAGAGTATTAGGAGTAGGTACATACGAATCTAACATAACCCACATACCTAGTGACGTACGTACACAAACAAACTCGCATAAAGAAGTTCCGAGCCTATTTTTTAGTCTACTCATTGAACGTGCCCCAGATAAAAGCGAAAGTCAAATAATGTACTCGTAATAGCGTTATCGGTTGCCGTTTTTCAATGGCTTCGAATACACTTGATTTATTTAACAACTAAATCAAACAATATTGCAGTGCGCACAATTGCAATGTATAATCACTGATTTAATTCATTCACTCGACAGGTGTTTGTGCAATACAATACCTCGCTTAACGCTGCCCTGTTCAGCGCAGGTTCGTTGAAACCACGGCATTTATATATGCAAGTCATATAGAGAATTTAGATTCTGAAAGATGTTTTAGCGCAGCATGTTTAAATAACATAATATATAATATAATCAACCGATTTGGAACTTCGAACTCATTCAGGAATATGCGTCAGTAATCATACCCTTTGAAAAATTCGGTAATCAATACGCCCGACTCATAAAGAAGGCTATAGAAAATTACAAACTTCACAACGGCATCAATAGACATGACGGACTTCGCCTCAAGATGGCGTGGTGTCCTGTTCTGGCTCCACCTATTAAATAATGGTTAAAGTGTATAATTATTATCAGCAAAAACACACCCTATTCAGACATAATTAAAAAGTCTTTAACTTGTGTATGTTCCAATCGCGTTAAACCCATTTGACGAGTTTATCATTCTTTAGCAGTCCAGATCATTACTTTTCAAAATTTGTTTGATAGCTTTCGAGCATACTATTTAGAAAATTTCTACACGTGCATCCTTCCATGTTTTAATTCAATGATATAAACAAACGCAAATGGCCCTATTTGAAATATTACTTTTATTGCGCTAGCAAACAATTTTTGATATAAAATGGACCAAAAAACTCAGAATTAATTAAAATTCGATTGATCAAGTCACATGCTTAATCTTTTCAATCGATATTTTGTATTAAGATTCCACAATTTTCTCGACATTTTTGTAAAAATAAATGATGATTAGGTATGAAATATGTTTTCCAAGGTTCTCACTTTACGCTTTTCTTTAAAAGAACACGTCCTGTGTCTTATTTGAGGTATCACATGTTACTGCACAACGGTATCCTGAATAAGAATTGGTATGATAAGATCGATTGAACTTTCAACAGTTTGGCAATCGGTTCTCAGAAGAATTTGCAGAAATCACGGTAGTACCCACCAGCGCTACAAATATAGTACATAATTCCTGGAACACCGTCTCGCATTGCCTTGGCGTGCAGCATATTCGTAACGTGCACTAAACAATGGCTACATTTTACATAACTGCAATAAATTCGAGATGTTTATGATAATATACGGGAAAAAATTAAAGATAAAATTACAACAAAGAAACGAATGAAACTTGCCAAAAATCTGATTTTGGAGCTCGAATAAACTCTACTGATTCTAGAAGATGAATTAAATAAAAAATGCAAATATCTCAAAACTTTTGACAGCATGCAAAATATTTTATTGAATTATATTATTTTGGGACAAATTGCGTGTGCTTTGAAATAATTAAGTTGGTTCATACCCCTGTTCTTCTAGTCAATTCATCCCTGTTCTTCTAGTCAATTAAACCTCTCTAGATCATCAAACTTTCGTTTTAATAACCATGGCTAAGACTATAGTGGTGAAATCCTTCTGAATCATTGGTTAGCGAGAAAAATTGGTGAACAAGCAAATAAAAGAAGCTTAACTAAAAGGTTGAAAGTTTCGAAAAAAATTCCAAATTTGAAAGAATCTTGAATATACATTAAAAACCATGCCAATGAATTAGTGTCATGTATCACTTATATTAAACAAGCCGTATATTTGCCACCACCAGCATATGAGTAGCTTCTATCAATCTATACAGTAATATAAACTCACATATTTGCACAACTAAATATAAATCATATTACCTAGCAAAATCTCATTTCGTCCTCACCATTCTAGTCTTGTATTTCTGTTGGAATGCTAGTATATATAATGCTGAATAATGTTGCAAATTCCGAAGAAGAGGTTGTATCCAATACTATACTATTTACACATGTGTTATTTAAATATTTAAGAGTAAGAGCATACCACAAACATTCATGAGAATTATGAAATAAAACAAAATGTTTTAAGATGAAAAGATTTATTATTAAGAAACAATAAGTTCATAATCTGTTTTATAGGCGATAACAAATAATTCAAAATATTACAATTCAACCTCATTTACATAAACTCTTGAAAAGTAAAAACATTTCAACATACAATATTTTAACCTTTAAATACAACAAAATTTGCAATTGTGCAACATGAATAATTAGCTGTGATGATAACTGAAAACAAATTATTAAAGAAGGATCACAGACATCAAGCGAATGTTAGTTACATATACTTAATCAAATGAAACCTTATCAAATAAACAAATTGAAATAATTTAAATAAACATGTGAAAACGAGCACTAAGGAAGTACACACACGAGTAAACCTTCGTGCATCGTAGACATAGCACTGTATTATACTCATAACACACACAAACATTTTTGTGACTAATAAAATAATGTTTTTTCAAGTTTACTAAATAGTAAATCGTCGATACTTCTGGCTAAGACAAGACATACTTTATTACATAGTAATATTATCAAATACTAATGTATTATAGATATATTCCCAATATATCCAAAGATCTAAAAGAAAATAATTTAAATTACATCATCTAACATTGTAACTTCCATTGAAGAAAGTACAAATTATATATAATTTTAGACACACAGAGTACTAAACTAATTTCAATAGATTTCCTCCACTCGAGTTACATAAGTATACGAGTAAGATTTATTTTAATACCTATATCATTATACACTGTATTTAAGGGGGACAATGAAGGAGTCTTATTTAATTTTGCATCTAATAGCGATGCGCTTAAATATAAAAAAATAAATAAAATATAATTTTAAACATTTATCATAAATTATATAATACAATCAGACAATTCCGTATTTTTTTTCAAGAACACATAGACATAACAATTCAGTTAATATTTTTTCAAAAAATTAACGCGTCATTTTCCACCCAATATTTCAAATTATTACGCATAACACATCCAAATTCTGTGTAAACAAAATGCAATATTTAATAATTACAAAAAATTAACACAATTCTATCTCCATACTGGTATAAAATAAAATTGTATTTACATCAAAACAAAAAGAAAAACAATTAAAAAGGTACAATAATAACTAAAAACATTAACAAATTTTATTATTATCATTTACAAGTAGGTGCTCAGATAACAATGAAAATTAAATACCATTAATGTTATCAAAATGAAATTGACTGAATTCTTCAACATTATAAAAATAATGAATGACAAAGAAAATATGCCCAAAGTATAGTGAAATGATTTTTTTCCAATTGTCAAATGTAAAATGTGTTTTAATAAAATACATATTCTGAGCATAATAATTCGAGTTGAAATGAAAACATTTTATTTTATATCATGCCAACATTTCATAATTTATTATTGTTAAAAGATATTTCTTAAAACTAGCAATTTAAATGATAACTTTTAAAAATATATATTATTCGGCAATTACTTTTTTAAAGCAGATCTTTAATGATGTATCTTGCGTAATGTATCAAGTGTGATTGAAAATAAATCATTTAATAAGAGAAATCTAATAGGAACACTATCATAGTAAGTACAATATTTAGGATGATGTGATGCTAATACGTTTGGACATAACACAAAATAGATAGTCATCTATACACCAGATTATTATGGAAATATATATACAATAATTTTTAAAGTAATAAAAATAAATAATACAAAACATAAGGAGTAAAGAGTTATTGAAAGTTGTAAATATATAGAATAATTATTCTTACATTGTTGAATTGTGTTTCAGTATCTTAAAATGTGATACCAGTTTTCATTATGTCATTAGATTATTATTCTGCAAGTTTGAGATGAGTACTCAGAAAATATTCTATACCGATAGTTATTATTTTAGCACTAGACACACTTGTTCTAGAACACATGAATACTTTATAAAATGTAAGATAATTTAAATAAGACAAAATCTATTCAGGTTATCAATTTACATTTTAATGAATAATATTTGAATCGAAAACTATTATGATGCTGGTAGAGATAGAAGTATTAGCAAGAGTTGGAGACACCCTCGAATATTATGACTAATAATTCCCACACCTCACTAATATTATATAAGAACCTAAATAGATGCGTAATGAAATTACAAAACTCAGAATACAGATTCTCTAACCCTTCACCATATTGACTAAACATCGATACACTTTAAAAAAACTTAAAAACAACTGCGTTTAATTACTTATGCTGATCAGGTAATTAATATATTGCACAGATTCCGATGCCGTTATCACGAACATAATATTGACTTAACTGAGACTCGAATGCATCATCAGGTGGGGTCGTATATTATTACGATTCGTAGCATACATTGGCACATGAACACTAAATAGTTTCATATAATCCTATGGCATCAGCGCTGCTATAGTCGAATAGCGACGTCAAAACATAAAAATCTTTGGAAGATAATGATTTTTATAATACATTAGAATATATCATAAATTAAATTCAAGCAAATCGTACCTGCTAGTTAAAGTGGTAACCAGGTAATTATAATATCTGGTCAATACTAAAACCTTCAACTGTGAAGTGGTACACAATCATTCTAAAATGTCTATCAACTTAGCGACAACATAACACCTCACTACTCGCACAAAACATCAAATATGTCTTTAGTTACAATTCATGTAGATAAAAATTTAGAAAAGAAAAACAGATTAAATTAAATTTATTATAAAAACGTAAATGTACACTCAGACTTTTCAAAAGGTTTGATAAACTATTATTTTATAACAATAGTACCAGTTCTATATTTCAATCACTGTAGAAATTAGCTTTTACAAGTTAGAATTTATTTAAAAAGTATTCCAAAATATGATCTGGATAAGATCATAAATGAAAAAAATACATATTTTTTTACAAAAACCCAATGTGTTGCATAATTATTTGTTCATAAATTCATCTTTGTTCATAAATTATGAAAAATATGTATATATATGTACTACTATTGTGTACATAATTTTTTTATGTATAGTATATGTAAGAAAATATTTTGATAAATTAGAGTAGTGTTGAAAACTTTAACACTACACAGTAAAAAATTAGGAATGTTTTGATGGCATTATTGAAAATATGATAAACAGGATGGAATTGACAAAATAGGATGACTACTGAAATATATCATCTGAACCACAACACTACATATACTCATATCACAACTGGATTCTAGCGTTTAGATATTTTTCTTCTACAAAAGTGAATTGTGTACTTGTAACCTACAAAAAAACACATATCGACTAGCAACTCACTGTACGTGGAAATCTTATAGATGCAATTACAAAAGTAACTAAACACATATATTACAAAAATATGATGTTTAAGAAAAATCACCAAGGTGTATGGGGTTTGATCAAGAATAGTGATCTACTGATAAATGGTAGAAAATTAAAAGTAATGATAACTGAGAGGAAACAGAAGTAATATTAAATTTGAAAATTAGGAATCAGAGAAAGTCGAAGAATGTACACATTGAGAAGTAAGTTCACTAGAGATAGAAAATATGAGTGACATTGAAAGATGTGTAAAATCCGGAATTCGAGTGAAAGGGGCACTAAACACTGATATGTTAAACAAAAAACTATTCAGAAGTACTAGAATGGCAGTGCACAGAGGAATATTGATGCTTGGTGTGATGTATGAAAGTTATATTTGGACCTGGCAGAACAATGAAAGTAAAATAAATGCTGTTGAAATGAGATCTCTTAGAAGAATGTGTGGTAAAGCAATGTATGCCAGAGTAAAGAAATACAGATATGAGAAAATAATGTGGAACTAGTGTGTCAGTGATTGACAAAATTAAGAAAAATGTGTTAAAATGATTTGAGCATGCAGAGTAAATGAATGCTGAGAGGTAATTCCGGATGATTTACATCAAAAATGTAGAAGGCATGAAGCATGAGGGGCAGAGCAAGAAATTTCTGGTATAATTAGATCAACCAAATTTCAATCAATGGTCCTGCTCATAGTCATAATAATCGTAGACCATGAATGAGGATATATATAAACGTAGATAAAGTATGAGATGTATATCAGGATAGTGGTATGATAGTGGATCCTCTCAGCCTACCCTACCAGAGACACGGCATGATGATATGTTGTATTGGATAAGAATTGAAAATACTAACTTCTTTCTCATATACTTAATAGTTCACCAGCTGATGTTATAAATATAGTGCTGCAGTCAAGGTGGAAAAATTTAAATAGACATAGAATGCATATTTCTCGAATCACTCCATGACATACAGTTAATGTTTGCACACTTCAACCCCCAATGCGAAAGGGAGGCAGTAAATCGATATACATCCAAAATCTGACAAGTGCTCGCATAGTGAAACATTCAAATTGTAATCATACAACAAATTATAAACAATAAATAAGCAAAAAATCTAACGAAACTACCTAACTTAAAACTTATTAAACAAAACAAATATAATACAAAAATATAATGGTAATAACCAGTCAGTACTGCAATGGCGTCAAAATAAGAGAAGCAGCAAGTTTTATTGAATAAAAATGATCCTAATAAGAAGGAACTCTAGAAGTAGATCAAAGAACAACTTTCTTTACACGGACAGTAAAATTTTATCTAATATATTTATGCTTCCCAATTGAACAATGTTAAATTAATATATCAATTTACATTTCTGATCTTAGCAAATGAATAATTTTTTATTTGATAAACGATATGCAAATAATTGTAAATAATGAGGAAAACATTATTTATACTCATAGATTTCAATGGATTCTTTGGGGAAGGGAAATATGCAATATATATTTGTCTGATGACTTACTGCACATCTAATATATTCCTTTTAACTAGAGTTTCCTGAAGACTGTGAAAGAGCTCCAATTGCTGCTCGGGCTTCAGAGCAAATACCTTAGATTAAAATAATAACACATTAAAAACGGATTCTCATAATTAAGCACACAGCAAAAAACTGCAGTTTGGCGCAATAAAATCTCACCTGTTGCAAGAGCGTTTGAGGAGTTGCAATTTTTATGAAACTTGAAATGTAAACATTTACGAAAGTAGCCATTAGGAATTGACAGTCGAAACGATCCATTATTCCTCCATGTCCAGGTATTATATCTCCAAAGTCCTAGGATACAAAAATAAAATTATGATTTATTTATATCTATTAATGAGTGAACTAATTAATAAAACCTTGTTCAACATCATTTTGTTATTAGTAAACAAAATATAATAGAAAATATTATCTTGCACTTACTTTTATTTTAAAAGCGCGCTTAAATCCAGAAGCAAAGAACCCTCCGAATGGTCCGAGTACGCTGCTGAAGACGCTAAGTGATAATGAGTGTATCATAAAAGGATACAGCATGAATGATTCCTTGAAACCAAACTGAAAACATATGTTTCAATAAATATATAGAGCAAAATTAAATAAAGCATTGACTAACATAATGATACAAGATAATTCTCTCACAATTTTCATTACACTGCCAAGTGATTCAGGTAAAACATATTCTTGCAGTTGAAATAAATATGATGGTTCACAATCAATAGTCATTTTATCTAGAGTTTCGGAATACTCGATTGGGCATACAAAGTATGGATACATTGACATGATGTAAGAGATCTGAAATAATACATAGAATGTCATTTGAATTTAGTGCTAACAAATAACAAACTTGTGCTGAGGAAAAAAAATACTTACAAATAAACCGAAAAATACAGTAGATATTCCTCCACCAATAAAACCTTCCCAAGTCTTTTTAGGGCTCAGCTTAATCAAGGGTGTTTTTCCAAAGAAAAATCCGAAGACGTAAGCCATTACATCATTGCAGACAATCATTGATACAGGAACAATAAACCAAATCAATCCTACAAAATATTACAATTTATTTATTTCTGTTTTACACTGTATTGTTGGATGGAGTTAGTAACTTCAAAAAATATTATGTATACATTACAAAGATAACTTCCGTAATGTATAATATTTTATCAAAATCAGCATGACTAGATTGATGAGCTAAATAAACATGAGAAAGATTACACAACACATTTCAAAAGATAGGATTGACAATTATCATCAATAAATATCTTCCGATCAATTATGTGCGCAAATGTTCATTACGTTTCACAAAATAGTTTGGGATATTTTAATAATAATATAAAGTATGCTAAAAGGACAGTGCTAATAATTTACCTTCAAAAATGTTCTGCAGAATGAAATAGCTTTGTGTGACCACAATCAACAGAGCTACATGCGTCCATGCGAACAGGCTGAACTGTTTCATGTAATACTTTTTTACTAGGCTCAGCACAAACCACACGAATCCAATGCAATACAAACAGAAGGAAAAGAATCGGTGATATTTCACTAACATACGCAAATACTCCTGAAAAAAAAACAATTGAGAAAAAACTTGGAAAAATTAATTCAATCTAAAACTGTATTAAGTTACAATAAACTTAAAAGAACATAAAAAAAAATCCACTGACATTTTTTATCCTCAAACTAACATATTTTATCCTCAAACAACAAAACAGTCAGTCTTGTGGTCGAGTGGTTAAATGCATTTTTCTATTCAGGTTTTAAATATATGTATAAAGAATATGTTTAAAAAATCAAAAACAGCGAAAAAAAAATGCATCTAAACGATGAGTAGTAGTCGGAGGAGAGATTGAAAACCTGGTTATTCAGTTCTAGTCACAAAACATGGATAAATTCATTTCACATGGCTTACAAAACTGAACGGAGGTATTGCTTCTGAGCGATACGAGATCTACCACTCTTTTCCAGTCCAGGGTGAATATATATTTTTACATTAATTTTTTGCTGTTTTTGACTTTTTTTAAATATATTTTTACACATGTATTTGAAATCTGAATATAAAAATGCATTTTTATATATATTTTTTTCACTCCGGCGGGTTTTGAACCTGCGACCTTCAGCGTTCCTCAAAAGCTTTAGTCAAGTGTCTTTAACCACTCGACCACAAGGTCGACTAATTAATACCAAATGTTTGTGATATTTATACATAATAAAGTTATATATACATTCATTCAGAAATAAATAGAATGCATTATAATATAATTATCATATTATTTCTTGTGACACAAAACTATGAAAAAATGAGTTATAGGTCATACAAATTGATCTGGAATGATGACCCAAAAAGATGATATAACCAAATCTAATAATACAAATCAAATTGATATAATTTTTAGAGATAGTCAAAGTTCAATTAAAAAAACACAATACATGCCATGACATATTTTAATTCATTATAAAGAAAAATATATTCTTAAAATATTATCTTCATTGTTAAATTAGTATTAATAATAATTTCTCAACGAAACATAAAATTTCATTCTTAAATGCCCTCAATGATGGCCAATCTCAACATTATTAGAATGTTATGCTAATGATAATACAAGGGTTATTATTTATACTTCGGGAATAAGAACAGAAACAGATAGTTAAATTGCAAATAAGTTTTTATCGTTTTTCAAAGTACTTCCCACTATTATAGGTACTCTTCTCATTTCAGGATCATGCTCTTCGAAGGTTTCAACAAGTTCTTCGGAAAATGAAAATTGTTGACCACAGTTTATTCTTGATGATAAAAACTTCAGGGATGTACAACGGGTGAACAATCAACTTAATGTGTTGATTGCTCAAATAGCTTGTTTAAACCAATGTGTGAGCTCGCATTGTCATAATGAAGGATAATTTGGTGTCTGATTGTTATTATTATTGCAAAAACTTCTGGCAAATAGATGGTTGTGTACCGCTCAAAATTTACTGTTCTATGATCTTCTAGAGGCAGTGTTGCAATATGATTAATTTTTGGAATAAACAAACCATGAGCGCAAACAACTTTTGTTGGTTCGGTTCATTTTAAATACACCCTTTAGCGACGACTGCTACTTTTAAGTTCATATGAATATACTCATGATTCATCGTCACCTGTCACAATTTTATAAACATCTTTTGTAACACTGCGATTGTATTTTTTTAGTTTCTTTACACCAATCGACACAAACCTTTTTTTTGAACATGCGGGAATGCGAGTTATCTCACAGGTAACTATGCTTCCATATGACAAAACAGCCTGAGTATGTATAAAAATGACCGACTTTATGATGAGAAAGTCAGATGGGAACATATGACATTAGTGTTGTCAATTCCCAAAATATAAATTGTGCCCTTTAATATTGCTTCATTAATTTCGAAAAACCTGATTAATGAGAAATTTTTATATAAAAAATACATTAACTAATCACAATTCATCTTACCGTCTTACTGATGACTACTCCGTAGTATGCAACCAGATTTTCTCCATAAAAGAAATAATTGGATGTTAGGAGAAAATACCAAGAGAGAGACCGAAACCATGGAAGCCCGTGGATTTTGTAGACAGCATAACCAATATTAATGATCTCTTCAAAACATTTGACTTGAACCAAAAGTGTCTAAAAAAAGTGTACTGCAATTAATAAACATTACATTTCCACGCACTTCAACTATTCAAAGATCCAACTGCTATGTCAAAATGTATGATACTGGTTACATTCACATGGTTACATTTGATTTCTTACATCTTACTAAATTCTGATTTTATTTTATGCTTCAGTGACATTTTGTGGTGAGAGGTTATTTAATTTTTAGCTGAAAACAGATGCCCTATGAATAAATTATGAAACATTTAAATAGTTCTGAATTTGACATTATACAACAAATGCATAAATTGTATCAATATTACTTATCTATTTTACATAGTTTTAAGCAAAAATGTATTTATATAATCTAGAACAAATAAAGGGCACAAACAGCGAGGTCTAATAAAACTACTGAAGCCTTACAAGTATTGCTAACATAAGAATGTCGGGCAGTTGAACAGATTCACCAGGGTCACTTTTAAAACTCATTATTTAACATAGAAATATTGTAATTAGGTACTAAAATGTTAATCGATGACACAAATAGATGTTATCATAATACTTCTTAGTCATAAATAGATGTTTATAGTAATGAGATTAACATTCTTTGTTCACTATCAGTAACCTCACAAGCATATTATAATATTATGAAGTATATTACATAATTTGAGATATAACAAAACTATTTTTTATGGGAAATTCAGGGTTGAGAAACGAAAACATAATAGTTGCTTCGAAAACACAATAGTTGCTTCGATGAAAATGAAAAAAAAAACAGCTCTGATAAGATAAGACTATTTAAACAATATTTCAATTATTGACAGTAATAAAATAAAAAAATATATATACAATAGGTAAATGAAAAGGTATGTAATAAATGTTTGTCAAAATATATCTCGCTAATTGTGTCTAAACAATTTTAAATTGTTACAATAAATTAAGTTACAAATTGAGCATGAAAGAATTGAAAAGGTACAATTAATATAATATTCATATTTTTCATCAATTATTAAACATTTAAACGACACGAGAAAAATAAAATTAACTGTGGTATGTATAATTAATGTCTGAAAAGTTTCATAAAGTACATTCGATAACGTCTTCAAATTAGATATAATGGAAGCTTACCACAATCATCAGGGCTAGGGGGCCACCATATATTAGAAGACAAAACCCTGCAATCATGAGCCAAGTGAATATTCCACGAATGACCCAATTCCTCCATCTAAAAATCAATACCATCAGGATATCATATAAGTATACCTTCTAGATATTAAATAAAGATGTTTCAAATAGCATTGGCTACATAATATCGGTAGGAATTCAGTCCAAAAATTAAATTGATTTCAACATTAAAACTAATTAGTTATCAATAATTAGTATCAGTTTCGATAAAAGTAAATATAAACTAATTAGTATCAGTTTCGATAAAAGTAAATCGTGACCCACTCTGTCGAAAGCCTTGCTAAAGTCGGTATATATATAGCGTCTGTCTGTAATCTTTGGTTAAAGGAGTGCGAGAGGCACTCAACGAATTCAAGTAAATTAGTGTTTGTTGATTTTTTGGACACAAAGCCGTGCTGAGAGGGGTGCAGAGTTTTTTTAATGTATGGGAATAACTGCTCATATATAAGTTTTTCCATTACCTTGCTGATACACGATAGCATACGGGACGGTAGTTACTAACATCGCTTGGGTCTCCTGATTTGAATATTGGTGTTATCAGAGCGAGCTTCCACAAATCAGGAAATGTGCTCTCTTGCAGAGATTTATTGAAAATTATTGTGAGTGGGTGTGAAAGTTCAGTGGCACAGAGCTTTAGAAATATGGGTGGAATTTTGTCAGGACCGGGGCCTTTATTGGGATCCAGTGACCTTAGAACTCTGAGTGTATCGGTTTCTTTGATATGCATTTCTCCCAAGAAGTTATGATCATGAATTACCGGATAAGTGAAGTTACTGTCAGTTAGCGGTGTTGAAAATACGGAGACAAAGTAGTCTGAAAATAGTTCACATATGTCTTGACCAGTTACAGCATTTTTTGTCTCAGATGTATATCAGTTCATATACATATATATTTTCATACACAATTTATTTATTTTATCTATTCCAAATTAAGGGAAGGAGTGTGCAATTCTACTCATTTCACAATGATAAATATGCACAATTGGCCAAATATAAAATAATGCTCGGATGATCCTACGTTTTTAACACTTATTATTGATTCTTTCCTTTTAATGAGTATTGGTTATAACAAGCAAATTGTTTTGGTTCTGAATCACTTGTTATAATAACCCAATTAAGCTGTATTTACATTATCTGTTTAAAATTAAATGTAAAATTGTCAAGATTTTGCTTTTCTGGAAAAAAATAAATAAATACAACTTTATAATAACTATACATTTGCTAATACTCA
>JAPMAF010000659.1:0-13454 GCA_026537445.1 Silvatares holzenthali | reverse complement strand
TATTCAATCAAAATACTTCGTTTTAATAAATACAATATTAGACATGACAGATAGGTTTTCACGCACCTCTATGTAGTTTAAATAATTATTTGTGCGTGGAAATGTTTCGTTTCACTGAACCAGTTTAATATGTCGTAAAAGTCATGCATAGCCGTTCGTGACGTTCATTCGTAAACACGAAATGTTTTTATAACGCCTTGTGTACTGAAATTTTCCCGAAATTGGTACCTTTGCCCAATAACGGAATAATTTTCACCTCTCCGGAACCCTGGCGTCCCGGTATCTCTCCTGGGAAAACTTTAATGGTGGTCCCAGGCGACAGCCAGCGCTTTAAACTTTTATCGCTTAATTGGGGTACAAGTCGACGGCAAAGCATGTGATGAAAATATTCCGGGTAATATATTAAAACGTTACATTATGATTTTTCGTCGCACCCCTAAAAGTGTTCGAGGATTTAAATACTTTTTAGGGTGGTAATATAATGGAATCCACGGCACAAGGAAATTTAAATTACTCTACCTTATTTGCTGGGTATTATGTTCAAAGTGGCTCTTTATAATATTAATGGAGAAACACATAAATAAATATATTTTGGGTTTCTATTTAAAATTTATTATTTGAAGCATGTATATTATAACTTATGTTAATACATTGCAAATAACATATTTTGTAAAAACTCAATTGCTTACGCCACGTTCCTTTAACTCCCGTCTATTTATTAATGCCCGGTTGAATTTTGATTTCAAAAGATAATAATTAATTTAAGATTTTGAACATGAAGCAAAACAAGAAGTACAATATATGAACTTTGATAAGATGCAGAGCCTCCTTTTGTTAATTTTATTTATCTGCAATATGACAAAATTGGTGGGAATTTTAGAACTGCGTGATGATAACAAAGTGAAATTGAGTGACATAGTATCCATTTTTTTACAGTTGTGCCAAATCGTGACAAAACCTCGCCAAAAGAACAAAAATATGCCAGCAAACTGTTGAAGGATTCAGATATATTGTTCCATATATAATTCTTACATGTCACACTTCACTTAAACAAAATTCGATACTTTTTCAAGAAAAAAATATTGTAATAAAATTGTATTTTTTCTGCTCTTGCTTATATCAAAATACAAAATTATTTTTTCTGCTCTTGCTCTTTACTTATATATGTTATGAAAATGTATAAACATCGAAAGCTTTCTATTGTACATGTTCAACATTTCACCTGAGGAACATGTTGTATTTGATGTAGCTATTATTTGTACTATAGCAAAGCCTTTTAATGTCACCTCGATGTTTCAACGTTGAATGTAACGCTAACACTGTCAGTAATGTGGATCCGCAATCCGGACAGATTGTACGTGAGGTCACGTCACGTCTGAATATTCCAGCGATAGCCATCAACTCAGTTGTGTGACACGCGATATGGCTGCATGTACACAGCCCACTAACTATTTGACATGATTTACATAGAGCTGCGGATACCAGCAAAGGAACTGCCAGTACGCTATTTCAGAATATACGCTTGGAATTTAAATAAAAATCCAAATTTAACCAAGGCATTTGATTTATTCTGAATTATTTTCTGAATTCACCTCGTACCATCGTTTTATTGACCGCTACTTAAACAATGATACTTTGTTGCTTTAAACAACTCTTTTCAATTCCTTATTCATTGCATTGGACCATTCTAGAAGTGCTCAATCCTCTTTTCTTTAACTATTTCATAAATTGTGCACGATTACATACTATATAAAAGCACTAAAAATACGTATCACTTAAAATTTGTTAAAATTTGTCTACAAGAATATAATTTTATTTTAGCTAGATTTTACTATTTTATTTTTATTATATGTAACTCTCGCATAAGAGGCATTGTTAGAGCTGGTTCATAATATCTTCGGGCATTCATCTCAAGCCCATCTTTTATAAAAATTATCTAGGAAATCAGTTGTTTTTCACGCGCTCTATATCAACTGTGAAAGGGTAACTCGCAATCGCATATCGTGTGGCTCTACCGAATAAAACGCCAACTTGTAAGTGTTGGATTATTTATTAAATAAGCAGTACGTTTTAACACATAGTAAAATAAATTCTTTAAATGTTTGGGTTCACCGGATCAAAGATGACTAATTCGTTGTATCTATGATTTGTATAGAGTGAAAAGCTGGGGCCCAAGGAAGATTTTCTGAGCTTTATATTCAACATATTCTAGATTATGGCACTACTGACTTAACACATATTATGTGTTTTGTTATTGTTATGTAATACTTTTCACATGCATAATAACATTTCTGAGAAATTGAATTATTTTTTTATTATGGTTTGAAGGTAAAGTTATTCTGCAAGCAATTTGTATAAAAATCTAATATATGCTTAAAATATGGAATTGTCATTTTGAGATCATTTATCGAATTTTATATATCTCAACTTTAGTACTTGGAACCAAATAAATAATTGCTCGTTAAATATTTTCCCGAAAAGATTTTATCCATATATTTGGCCCGAATAATAAGTATTTTTATTGAAATAATTTTGCTCTACTGCTTATTTTCTACTTTCCCAGTGCTTGTATTAATTTGGAAAGGCTACTATGCAGGTCGAATATTGAATTCTTTTCCACCGGCTGACCTACATTTGTCAGGGAGGCAATGCTACCAATAACATTATAATAAATTGCCGTTTTAGCAATTAAACCCTTGATGGGAAGGGATCGAGTCTGTTCTTTGGAAAGTATTCCCTTTCTGATATCAGATAGCAGAATTAGGCAGGTTAATCCAGTTAGGGAAGTAGATTTCAATTAAAATTGGACACGATTTCTTTTCTTGGGTGTTCAACTCGATTTCCTTTCCTTCCTGACTTTGTTACTGTTTCTTTTATATATTTGATGATCTGGGGCCTATAGCGTACGTGTAGGATTACTTTTAGGAATGTATTTAGATTTCACAAATTTGTTTTTGTAACAATTCTATTGCATAGTAAGTAGGTTTCTATTGCATAGTAAGTAGGTACAATCTAAAAGGCTTAGGGTTGAAGATCTGAGTCCTGTGAGATGCAATACATTTTTACGTTAAAATGGAAATCTATTTTATAATACTTTTTCACTCTGAACTAGTAATGGTGGTATTTTCTGGATCATTCTGAAGCGATGCTATCTTTCAGTATTATACTACAATATTATGTATAAGGAAGTTTTCCCGTAAAATTTGATTGATCAAAACAAATAAATAATGAGAATCAAAACGCTAACAATTAGTCGCACGTCACATCATGAACTTTTTAAATAACAACATTAAAACTTCCGTTACTAATGATAAATTCAGTCGGGCATACCATGGATATCAAAGTCGTCTAATTACATAAAACTTGCATTGAATAAACTGTTGAATTCGCACTGTTACCAGCAAGTTAACTTTTAGCGGTTAACGAGCTGAGTTTGCAAAACATTTAAAGACTATCGTATACGTATTTCAAGTAGTCGGAATTCCTACCTATAGTTAAAAATTTAAACAAAATTAAATTGAGTATTATTATATCATTTCTGTGAGTAAGTTAACATTTAGAAGATTGAGTTACTGACTTCTGTTGTAAATTACATTGCTTTATTTAAGAGAGACAGAGAGGAGAGAGTTTTTTTTAACTAAATGTTTATTACAATTTTCTTTGTGGTTACTACGAGAAAAATCTCAGAGTATATGGTATAAGCTTATAATTATCAGTTTGATTTTAGTTTTATTGTCTGTTGGCACCATTTGCAATGAAATAATCCATCTGGTATATTAAAAGTTTATACGTGAGTAAAATCAACATATTAAGTGGTCTTGTATAAGATATCCATTTCTGCGTCACAGTAAACATACGCGGTGTAAGCACAATTAGTATGCCGACATTATTAACGGATCATAATACTAAAGATGAATCCTCATTTTCATTACCTTTACAAGTATGCACTTGTACAAATTATTCTTTCAAATAAAGCAAGTTTAAAACTAATGCTTTATTCATAGCATTTTAAATTAAATCAACAATTATATCAGGAAACAAAATTGTTCCACTTTTAACGCTCTTAAAAGCGCCCTGTGTACTGAATTAACATAAGAAAATGTTTGGCAGTATGAATCACAAAGCGTTTACGAGTAATTTTTTTGGGCAAAGCTTCTATTTATATTAGTACACTTGTACTATTTTGATTATATACGAATGATGTTGATTGATGTATGTAAATATATTGCTCAGAAGATATCGGGTGGAATCTAAATGTCTTGGAGTATGTTGTTGAGCGTAGCAGTATTTTGTGTACTCGCTCTAGAATATATGCGTATGTTAACTACATATGGGTTGTAAACAATCGATGATACCACGCCCGTGTTCAAACGTGTGTGTCAATCGAATTGTTCTCGGCATACTATATTACTGAATAAACATAGTTCAATAGTTTCCTATTTGCCTTTATCTTTGCCAGGTTAGCCTTGCAATTAGGAATTTCCCGATCCTTAGCGATCTCTGGATTCTTCACTCGCTTTAATCTTCAACAAACTGCTGAGCGGTGATTAAAAGAAGAACTCCTATGGAATAATATTTGTTGCAGTAATTGTTGGTTTAACAATGCGCTCATCCAGATTATTAAAAAAACAGGTAGATATAGACTCTAGTATATTTGTAAAGCGGGCTCTAAAAAGATCAATTACAACATTGTCTCACCCCAAACAAGTCAAATATTAATTTAAATTAGTTTAAATTATCAAAAGTAACAAACCTATTCAAAATATACGAAAAAAAATCATATTTAATCACGAATTATATTGGATAATTTAACATGTTTCGGCCATGGCCATGATCATGAATAGTTTTGCATGATTCGTAGAATGGCCAGTCTATGACCGAAACATGTTGAACTATATATAGTTGTTGGGACTAAGGAAAAGAAATAGACTTTTAATTGTAGCGGAGAAGCGTATTGGCATCTCCACTAATGGAGATTTCATAGATGTTCCTGTTCATGCTGATATAGTGGATGCATAATAATCGTATTGGTAAAAAAGTACGTCCATGGTATTCTGATGACTAAAAATTGAATAAAGATAACACATAATAATCTAGACTCATAATACAACAAAACTCGGCTTGACCTACTAAACGGAATGAAAATTTTAACTTTGGCATTTATAAAAAAACAGAATAGAAATTTTTCCATCATCTTCGGCACCGCATTGTCTGATCGATAGAACTATCATAGCGTCGCTCGGTGAGGTCCTCCACGGCAGCGCAACGCTCTGCGTCATGGTATGCCGTCGTGACGTCGGCAACGGCTGCCTCGACTCTCTGGAGCTTAATAACCTGAGATTAAATCGGAAGTTGATTAAAGCGCTCGCGATCTGAAATCAGCGATATTTGCAAATATTACATTAAATTTCGGTTGTTTTTAATGTGCCGCAAATCTGTGCATGAACTGTTTTCGCACATGATCAGAGCTTCTGGCTATTTCTTTGTGGGAGGCGAATGTATTTGGCAAACTCTCACATTAGTCAGTTCCGCCCCCGATACCTACAGCGTTTATTTAGCGCGATGTTCCGCGATAATAATACAGCACCGCGGAATCAAATTAAACGTTTCTAATCCTCCTGAATATATCATGAAATGACGCCAACTAGCTAAGCTTCCTCCTACAAGTCCCCCGAACGAGTACTCGGTATTACTGAAATGATGTTAATTGAATGATTCTAAGATACACGTGTTTGTCGTATACTACGAATACTATTTAAAGTAAGTTTTCAAAATTTTCCTTCCTTAACTTTTAAACGTAGATAGTGTAGACATACATCTATCGGGAGCATTTAGATAGAAAAGCTGAACAGTGAGAAAATTGTGCAACAGTTTTCGATTCATTTTTCTTACTAATTTGTATAAAAATAATTACAAATTTTATTTTCGTTGCCATGTATAACTTTTCAATAATTAAAAGGCATCCGTGATCATGACTGGCAGATAGTCGAAAATTGTTGAATAGATTAATTAAATAATACCGTGTGCGTAGAGACAAGCTAAATAAAATAGAATTTTATAAAATTTTAGAACCACAAAGTGATTGAAGGAAAAGTGAAATTCAAATGTCAGTTTGAGACTATCATGCATTTTAGATGCTCGTATTCAGACCTAACAATTTTACTGTATCGATGAAAACAATTACACTAGCTCATACTGCATACAAAGTACATTCAGATTCATAGTTCCAAAACTGACACGAAATAAAAAACGGTATAGATAAATGGATTTATCCATGATAAATAGATAAATTCATTTATCATGCCATTCTAAACTGAATCCAAGGTGATAAAAAATCTTTGACTCATTATAAGTAGATGTTATTTTTATTTTGACATTTTACTATTTTTGATTTTGATTTTGAAATATATTCCTATTAAAAATATATCGAAATATGTACTTAATCGAAAACTATATTTAAGTTTTCATTCCGGCGTGGTTCGAACCCGCAACCTCCAGCTTGTTAATTAAGTGTCTTATCCACTATACCGAGTGGTTGAAAAATCTGAACGTACTTCAATATTCATTTAATTTAAATTATTGAAATGGGTTATTGGAATAAGAGAGCATAATTATTCTCCTCTTTTTGCATCTACAAAAAAGGGATTTATTTTATTTAGCCTTTACATATACTTCCGTGTTCTGTAACTATTCTTTGCTTTATTCTCAGCAACAGTATCATTAAAGTTAAAACAGCTGCAGATTATGTAAAATGAGAGCAATTTAAAGACTGAATCGTCTGTATTTATAAATCCATCTAGCAGTAATTTATGACATATTAAATATTTTAAATAGGTTTTTCTTATTTTCGTCTAACAGAGTGGAGTGGTGTTATTTCAAAGACGCGTTAATTGCAAAGATTTATGAAAGAAGAGAGCCTTAAGACGTGTATGGCAACTATGTGTAGCTGAATGTCCCTTAATTGGGTAGGCTCGATATATACGATATTTCTCTAATAGTATTGTTTACGGATATCAAATGACAACATAGGATTAGCAGTATTTAATTGTTGGGGGTGCTATTTTAGTATTTTAAAGGGATCGATTACACTAAATTTAATATTTTAATAACACATTCAATGCACTTCTGCCCAAAATAACCGTATGTAGTGAGTTGTAGAAAGGTTCTAAGTAATTAAGGACGCCTGAAACTTAGAAACCGCTACAGAGAAACCTGAAAGACTGATCTAAAAACCTCTCAATTTCAGTGAACATTATTATCCAGAAAGGTATCTAGAAACGAAAAGTGTGATATGTCGCAGTTTGCTTTGAAAAGCAATGAAAAAAGGAATCGATAAATAAACCAACTTACGCGACCATACTAGTAGAGTTTGCATTTCTTGAATTGGAATGTAATTATAAAGAAACTGTCAATCCACAAAGTAATTTTAGCCACATCTCTATTGTCTCTCTTGTGTAAACAAAAAGAGGCTAATAGGATTAATGTTTTTTTCTCAAGATGGTCAAGATGCAATTGGTCGGATCGTAAAACATAACGTCTAAAATAGTATACGAGTACCATACATTGCAAGTAACTCAAAATCTATTTACAGGACTTATTTTTTCTCAGCAAAGTGCTTGAACGACCTCTCACATGCATTAGTTTTTTATAATTCCAATCATGCTGCAACTCACGTCGCGACGTCAAAATAGTGGAAATATACCATATGGCTTCCTACATTACTAATGCAGGAACAGTTGTGAAATCTGCGGCACTCTATTTAACTGGGCACATACTACGTTACGTCGCACATATTCGTACTGTGTATAAGTAGTATGATTGTACGCCGTGTGGTTTCGATCCCCTGTCAGATTTTGAAATTCTCTCAGTTAGCACTGGACGTTATAACGCAAGTAGGAGATTTCTTACAGCTGCCACATTCGCTTCACTCGTTCGATTTGTTTGCTTTCACTCGGCTTTTATTATATGGCCACTTATGTACTTCATACAGATGAAATATTTGTTAACCCTCCTCTATGTTTCAAGCAAATATAATGATATAGACACGTTGCTCAAAACAAATATCAAAATTATCTCGAAAATAATGTTGAAGCCAATTTGCTTATTTTCATATTTTTATTGTGTGAAGTAACATCGCCACGAAAACTAGTTACTTTCAAAATTCAAAAGAAATACACAATAAAAAAATTATGTGTGAAGAGTTCCCTAAAAATGACAAGTGAGGAGAATGAGCACCACTTGTCCCTATCATAATGGTCATTTTTAGCTTCTTCTGCCGGATCACTTGACATTACCGTTGTAGAGAAGTTCAGAGTTTCGCTCAACATATTTGGACTACGTCTAACCCGTTTACGATTGGTACATTTAATTTAAGTTCATATATTACATACCTACTTATTTCTTATCGCACTTACTATTTTAACATATTAATCTGTATCGTACTTATTATTTTCACATATCCATCTGTCTACTATATTCTTTACCCATATATTAACAGGTAGTATTAAAAAACTATTATTACACATCGATTCGTGGACCAATAAACATTGCAACAGCCCTCGAACATTCGTAAAAAGCCAAATTACTTAAACATTCTAGTAAGAGTTAAAGCGATTAATTGAATGTTTCTTGCTCTACAATAAAATTGTTCCTGTGCAAATGTCTGCTCGGTTGTAACTCTACAAGCTGCGAGAAATATTTGTCTAATTAGAATGTACATTCACTGGGAGTGGTATTCGGCGGAAGCATGGCGAAAGAAGGGTAACACTGCTAACATATAAACAGAATTGTGATTAAAGTTGCTTTTGATTAAACTTCACTTATTAAATTTCTACTAAGTTATGTACGGCGAATTTCCAGTGGATACTGTTGTACGCGAGTAAATTAAGGTAAACTATATGGTATCTTTAATATGTAGATATAATTTAGCTTGAGACAAATATGTAATTGATTTTGTTCCTGCACAGAATAGCTTATTTTAAAATGTCTTTGACTTTCTAAAAATGTATCATTTTATTATTTGGTTTTATCACTCACAAAACATTGGCAATCCAAAATAAAATAAATCTGCGTTTGGTTCTTTTTTCATTCGGTTACATTGTAGTTCTACATTTTTAATACAACTCTATTCATTTTCTTGGTTTTAACAACTATTTATTTAATAAATTCAACACGTTTCGGCCATAGACTGGTCATGTTCACGAATGCCTTTCAATTCATCAACGTTAAGGAATATGGCCAGTCTATGACCAAAACATGTTAAATTTATAAAAAAAATAATGGGTAAGGTGAAGAATAAAAGTTTTTCAACACGGATGCTTTTTGCCAATATTTATTTTTTTACTTTCATTACCAAAATATGAAGGAACTTTTGATTTTTAAATATATGTATTAAAAAACATATTAACCCTTTCCTTTACAGCTGTAAAAATACTATTTAGCATCAGTTTTATACAGTTGCATCTCTATGCTACAGCTTTCTCTATGTATATAATTAGACATATCAGAGACACAATTTTGCACTTAATAAAGTTAAATTTTGTAAATTCTATGTATTTTAAGATATGCTAGTCTCTGAAACAAACAAGTATCGAGCATGATTCCAATTATGCTAAAGAGAAACTTCAATTTTCTAGTAAATACTTTGCTAACACAATTGCGTGGTATTACGGGCTCAAATATATGTTATTACTAGAAAGCACACTTCGGCAGATCTACCAATGAGACTGGTAGCATCACTGATTTTATCGGTAGTTACTTTGAGGTATTCATTTAAAAAAAAATCGTTTAATTTTTACTTAGTCGAATGCCACATTTTTTAATGAACTCGACGCGTTTCGGGCTTTCACGACCGATTATCGAGAACTAACTGATTTACTGTCTAGCTGCCTTATATATGTAGATTAGATAACTTTCTCTATCACTCAGAAAACTGCTTTTTAAATACATATTTAGGTTATATTTTTAATTATTTTTTAGATGCTTATTGCTTTGACGTTATTTCATCTCGCTCATACTTTTTTTTACCTTCTAGTGTGAGTCGACTGCTGAGCAGCTGGCGTCTTCGCTTGCGAATGCTGACGTATTAATATTAATTAGTATATACATATAAAAGCAACACGGAGTGACACAAAGATAATTGATATCAATATTTTTTAAAAAGACAGAAAATAACGATTTGATGTATAAAAAGACTGACATTAGAGAAACAGATTGGAATAAGATTAGGCTAGGTACTTTGCAAGACTGCCTCCCAGACACGGCCTACCTGAATAGAGCTGACTTCGGATAAATGCGGACTAAGCAAAATTAGCAATTTTTGAACGGCATGAGAAAGAAAAATATCTATGGTTGAATATCAAATATAAAATTTCATGAAATACGAAAAATCTAATTTAATTGCTCCAGGATATTACTTATATGCTGTACTACACATGAGGCACCCCGATACTATCATCCACCTGGCCGTGTAACATTCAGTGCAATTGCACATGTAAATGCGGTGAGCAGTAAGGGAAGAAAATAAAAACCTAGATGTTCAGTTTTAGTCACGAAATAAAGATGAATCCATTTCACTTAGCGTATAATACTAAACGGTGGTATTTCTCCAAAGCGATACAAAATTAACACTCTTTTCCAGTCCAGAATGAATATACAATTTTTGCAGTTTTGATTTTTTACATATATTTTAACATATATATTTTTAAAATCTAAATCGAAAAATCATTTTTTTTCACTCCAGCGGGGCTTAGAACCTCCTCTAGCGCTTTAATCAAATGTTCTAACCACGACTTCGAGGCCGACCAGACAATATTAATAATGTATAGTATATTATTCTACGTCATGCTGTTAATTCGCTGGATAAAACCGAACAATATGTAAATTTTCAAAATAGTCGATACAAGGAAACAATCTTACCAGGAAAGCGGGCGTGAATACAAAAAAATTATAACGATCGTGAAGAAATAACAAGTTTCATATTTCATTCGAACTCTGGATAACTGGCACCGTTTTAAAATACGCCGCCAATTTCTCTCGTTAATGAGACGGCAAATTAGAATTTCGAAGTAACCCTTTGTATCAATTATATTGAGCTATTATTAAATTTTGCTAGAAATATTTTTAAAGGTAAATCTTTTTGGACCCTTAACCGACACCATTCCCATCCCGTGTATCGGTTACCGAGGTAAGAAGAGAAATGTTTGCTATTTTACCGAGTCGACGGATTTAACGAAATTGGGATTTTTAGACGATGTGATATTTTTGTGCGCCTATAAATCTATCATCCTGAAGTGACCTACATTTTTCGATTGTTATTTATTTGCCTTTAAATACGATCATTTCAATATTTAAACCTGGAAATAGGTTTAAGCTTGAGAGTAACTAGATAATGATGGATACTCATCGCAATACTCAAATCAGATTACACATTGGTTCAATATGAAATAAAATTATAATAAGAAAATTAATTTTCAGTAGCGCTACCAACACAACCGACAATAATATACGTGAAGTAGATTGCATGCATCTAGAAGCTTCCAAACGCATCGCCCAGAATGGCAACCTTCTGGAAGATTCTAGAGGTAGTTTACTTACCTCACAGAATAAGATGTTACCGCAATAATCGATTCTTCGGGAGTTGGCACTTACCCTATATACAAAGATGTGTAACTCAATATGTCAGAGTTAGATCATCGAATTTCTACTTGAGACAACTGTCTCCCGGTTGCCCGGCCATCCGATTCACACGACGTCTATCCGGGAATCGCTTCTTTGACACGCGTACTTTTCGCCGCGACTCTGTTCCCCGTGACTCTATTCCCAGTTACTATACACTGTCGTTTTTACACTGTGTATTTGTAAAATAAAGAACATTGGTAATTACGTCAACTCTTATCATTTTTATTAGAAAGGTACCCGCACCCGCTATTTCTAAATTAACACTTCTCCACATAAAGTTGATTGGGGGTTAAAATTCTTCCCAGAAATAATCTCTTCATATACATTAACCTCAGTCTTAAGACTGTTTTTAATGACTCCAGCGATCCATTACCATCTCTTTATGTACTGCATGCCTGAACAGACTTTACACTGTTTGAGACACCCTTTATAACGATATTGTTGATATTCGTTATCTTATCCTCTTCACTCTCTAATTAATCCTCTTTAGGTACGGAAGACGTGTGTAAAGAAATACATATTAGAAAAGCACATATTAAATAAATATGGAAGAGGGCCTGTTCCAAAAAAAAAATTATCGGTCTCGTTTAACTTTCTCGGCCTCGTGGTTGAGTGGTTATGACACTTGACTAAAGCGTTTTTGAATCCCGCCGGAGTGAAAAAAAAACAATTTTAAAATGTATTTACAGTTCCAGATTTTAAAAATTTACGTGAAAAAAATATATAAAAAAAACCTCTAGCATCTAAAAATATATACAAAAATGCATATTCACTCTGAAACAGGTATCATCCTGGAGACATACCACCGTTCAGTGTAGTATCCCACGTGACATTGATTTATTCAAGTTTCGTGACTAGATTAACCAGGATTTCTTTCTCTCCTACCACTGCTGCACAGTATTTACGTTTGTAATTGCACTTAATATGACAAACCCAGACGAACGGTGGTGTCATATTGTCTTATGTGTAGTAAAAAATAAAAAAACATACCTTTCGTTATGAAGGTATTCGTAGATTCATGTTTTTTTTAAATTCTGTGTATACACTGCATAAAAATATAGAGAACATAAGCGATTTAATGGGACTTATTTGTGAATGTAGATATTTTTGTTTCTCCATAACTTATCCAATTTGGACATTACACCCTTAACGAATTCGATTGTTCTCTTAATCTCAGCTTCACACCTACCTTTATCCTAGATACGAAATCCTAATTCCACCTTACCACCATGGATTATGTTAACGAAAAGCTATTTGTAAACACTGTAAACAATAACAGACTGGTAAAGAGAATTTTGTATTATTGCAATTTTGAAATAAACAAAATAACTCCTTGAAATGTATTCGTTTACAACCGTATACAAGTGTCCATCACTCGCGTTCATCGAATAGTTAATACATACAAGACTAATGCCAAGTAATCATTTCTCTAAACTATTATATGAGTCAGTTTATTAATTGGACACCTTTTGGCTTATACTAGTTTACCTGTATATAATTCGGTATATTTGACCTGTAAAATTTTTAAAAAATATTTGATACATATTAACAAAATTGAAATATTGTTAAAAAAGTATGTTATATCATATTACATAAACAAGCTGTGCACGAAATCCTACACTTATAGAAAATTTAAAGAATAGAAAATGATTACCTTGATAATGAAAGAATTTTCTTCACCTGTTATTTTCTGTGGTAAAAAACTACTTGTATAGTTTTTTTTATCTACAAGCCTTCCATATACTTGATTTACATGCAAATCAATCTTATATATA
>JAPMAF010000658.1:0-13459 GCA_026537445.1 Silvatares holzenthali | reverse complement strand
ATTCCGAACATAATATAGGGGTAGGAAATTAGGAAGTTTGATCTAGTAAAGGACATGCTACTGCACTTAGTAGCATTAAATTCTAATCTATTCAAAGTCGCCCATAGCTCTACTGAAGTTAAATTGCGTTGCAGAGTACAATCTCCGAAATACGAGCACTTGCAGGTTCCGAGGATACTAGATTAGCTAGGTTGTGCCAAATCGTCGTGTCGATAGCATAGAAGATTTCACACATGCTGCTTTGAAGAATTAAAAGAGCATCAGTTTACTTACGTAATTTTCGTTCGTAAACATAGATATCTCAAATATCTGTATACATATAAATAAAAAGAGTTTACACGTATGTATTCAAAGGCGTGCGGTTCGTTTAATAAATAATCCAGTACTTACTGCTGGTCTTCAACCGTTAGAACATAGAAGAAAGGTCGCGATAATATGCTTGTTTTACCGATATTTTCATGGAAGATGCTCTCGGGAACTGGCATCACTGATTCCTCGGGTTGCTGTGTTTGGCAGAGCTACGCGTTTTGCGAACGCCCGTCACCACTTCACAGTTGATATTGAGTGAATGAGAACTATTAGATTCTCTAAGTCCTTGTGTTAGGCGGCCCGGCTGTGGAATGACCTTCCGTCGTTTGTGTTTCCTCCTACCTATAACGTGGGCCTCTTCAAGTCCCGCTTGATTCTATCCTATCCCTAAGTCTTCCTATCCCGCATAGCGTCCTATAATGTTATAGACTTGCTTCGGCGGTGCCTTCTATATGGGAATACTTAAAAAAATGTATTAATCACTTACTGAGACCAATGTATGTAGTCTGATCAATCGAGATTAATATACTGCTACAGCAAAACGACTATGGTTTGGTTTTACTTATAATTGAAAAAAATATTCATTTTTTATTGAGAATAATGATATAGAAATGCGTGTATAAAACTTTTTTTAATTAAATATTCGCATGAGTTACACACTTCTTATTGTATATGTATTTGTGTAGATACAAAATGTATGCAAATGTATATGCGCCTACAATTTTCATTTTAAATCTGTACCTTTAACTATCTCTTGCCTCCTTTCAGAAATTCTAATACATTTTTTTAATGGATCTATACTGCGGCAGTTACTGCTCTTGGTTATAATTTTGTGTGTACAACACTACATATGTCGGATATTATCTTTGTTTATTATCTTCAATTAATTCGTTGGGCGGAAACCGGGGCATACAAACTTGTCCAGGACTTGGAAACTGTTCTGGACCTCACTGAATTTGTTCAAGGGAAGTTTAGAAACTTAATTATATTTTTTATATACTCCTTTAAGCTATACACCCTTTTCTCTTAAAGCATTTGAAAAAATATTTTTAATTGTTTAATAAAATATTGTTGTAGTATTTTAAGTCAATCGAACGATCATTATTTAGTAATATAAATATATACATACATACATATCATCCAGCCATTTCCTGATAGGGGTAGGCAGAGAGAATGGAGCGTAACTTGTCTCTATCCTGACACACAACTCTTGCTTCCTTCATGTTCGTGCATCTCCTCATACACTCACAACGGTTGTTGTGGCTCCTAACATTGCCTCCGCTAAGAAGTTGGGAAACATGTTCCTGCTGAGATATTTTAGACCTTCCACGCATTGCTCTGCCATTAATATTCGCATTGTAGATCTGTTTTACGATTCTTTCATTCACCATTCACTCATCATGTCCAAACCATCTCAAACATCCAACTTTAATTCTATTTATGATTGTTACTTTTGATTTGCATTCTTCTCTGATATTTTCATTTCTTATCCTATCTATCCGGGTCTTTTCACACATTCTTCGTAATGACCTCATCTCCACTGCATTTATTCTGCTTTCATCCTTCTTCTGCCAAGTCCACGTTTCGCTACCATTCAGTAAGGTGAGTACCAATACTACATTATCTATTGCCAACTGCGATTCTTTGGAGAGCATATTATTGCCAATTATGGAGTGCATGGCACCGTTCACTTTGTTACCTGCTGTTACTCTTCTATCGATATCTTCGACCAATCTACCGTCCCTCGTGAACTTGCTGCCAAGATAAGTTAACTCCTGCACCTGTTCTAGACACTCGTTGTTCACCGAGATTTGGCAAATAGTCATATGTTCATCTCTTTCAAAAATCATCACTTTGGATTTGGCTACATTCATAATTCTCATTTAAGCATTTATCGTACATCCACGCTTGTAGGTCCTCTTTACATTCTGCCAGAAGTACCGCATCATCAGTATACAAAATACAACATAATAAATATATATATTTAGGAAAACTCGTATAATAAATATATGGATTAAAGAAATGACAACATAATAAATATACACATTAAGGAAATATAATAAATATATAGATTAATAAATTAATAATCATCAAGGAAAACACAGGTTTTCCTTGATCTATATATAATACATGTATAGATTAAGGAAAACCTGTGTTTTCGTAAAAAAAATGTAAAATTGGTTTGTATCACCATGTAAAAGTTATCTTGGTACACTTACTTAGTATCTAAACCGATATCTATCCAATTTGGTTCTATATTAAACATTTGCCCTTGTAATTGATGATACCTGATACATTTGTACGATCCAATACCACGTATGAGTCAACGTATTACGTGTCTGCGGCCCTCATAGTTCTAATTAGTTAATACTCTATAATAATTATTATTGTGAAGCATGCATATTCTATTTTTGTTTTATCATCACCGAAATCAAATATGATAAACACAAAGAATACGTGTGTTCTTCTGAAAACACGGTGTCATATCCTTTTTACGACCGATATGACGTTACATTTTTGGTGTTGACATCTCTATCTTAATTTAATTGATAAGATTTTCCTTTCTCTTTATAGTCAAACCGTAGGATATGGCTGGCTTTGCAAGTATGTATCATATCATAATCTATTCAAGACATTCTTTATATATAATTAACGCCATGGGTGATCATCGAAAATATAAATAATTCTATAATGATAAAAATGTTTTAGCTTATTATCGTATCGCAGTTTAGTATGCATACAAATTTATATGTATATTCAAATACGGATACTATTATCATAGTCTTTTACTACCAAAATGTTTGCTTGTCAAAGATTTTTGGGCAGTTACAATACGCCGTGTTGTGACATTTTTGCTGACATTTTTGTACGACATTTTTGCCCATACTGCAGAGCTCATCGTCGTGGCGAGTTTAGCTATGTGAAAAAGTGTCAGACTAACTTTTTTTACATAGACAGATACGCCTTGAAGATAAACACTGTAATGTGGTCCAAAACGTTGACGGAAAAATGTCACATCACGACATAACTACCCAAAAGTCTTTAGTGCTGCTACATACATAACGTAACCATTTGCTTGTCGAATTTCACACATGAACACGATATATTTGTTCTAAGCAAAAGTAGTTAATTGACGCACAGAAATACATTTGTATTTACTCGTGTATTTTGTTTCTACATTTGTATGTAAATCTGGACGCGCCTTAATGATGTGATAGAAAAAGATGTTTGTCAGAGTATTTATATAAATACCGAGTCTTATTACTGCAATATTAATTAGATCAATACCGATGCTTCGTATTTACAGTTAATTCCATCAATTTTCGTTGTTGATTCTATTAATTTAATATCGACTCTTTGCATGATTTATTTTTTCCCGTTTACCGTATGTGACTTATAAAAGATCCGTTTACCGTATGTGACTTATATCAATCCGATAACTTGTATAAATGTATATGATTAGTATGAATTTAAAAATTTCTGCCGTAATAAATAGATTTATTTGTGTTGTTTTTAGAGAGCAGTAATGTGTTTTTATATAATATTATTTAACGCGAAATGCCTCTGAGGCACCGAGAAACATAAGCTCTCAAATCTGACAAATTAATTTGCCTCGGGCCAAGGCTAAATGTTCACTAGGGCAAACGGGGATTACAATTATTGCTTGCCGTGCACATGGACAATTACTGCGATTATTGTAATAGACTAGTACCACGTTAAAATACAAATCGCTGAATTTATTTCACAAATAAATTTGGTTTCATTTCATTAATTTTATTTCGTGGATATAATCAACTTTTATAAATTGCAGGCTTGTACGTTGAGATATTATTTTAAAACATTATTTGACATCTCGAAGGTTGATCTATTTTTTGACTTGTACGTTAAAAAATGCAACGTAATTTTTCATTTGTTGCCTGCGTAAAACAAAAGGTGTACTACTTTCGAATTACACCACAATGTGTAAATAACCATGGTCAGATGTTTGTTGAAGTACATACGAGCAATTTCTTAACAAATGTTATACATAATGATTGTTTTTATTCGTTTTATTTTCAACGTTTCATAATTTATGAATACCGTTGCAGGCACGATTCTGGATGCAGGTGATCGGCGAGTTGAGAATGGGCGTGAAACTGAAGAAAGTGAGCTTCTCGAGGACGCCAATCGAGTATGAGATGACTCCCTACGAGATCCTCATGGACGACATTAGATCAAGGCGGTACAATCTTAGGAAAGTGGACGGAAACATTCCGCCTAGGTAAGAACGATTCAACTTCATATAATCTTTGTCGTTCCGATAAACAAGAATATCGTGATTTATCTGTTATAGTTTTACCTCCCCCTGCCAAAGAATGAAAGAAAACTAACCATCGTCAACTTGTTAAATGCTCACTCGTTGCAGTTGCACGATTTGGGTTTCTTTTCACTTCTGGTGGGTAGATAAAACTGAGCATTCAATAGCAGTGAGCACTGGTGTAAACAAGGAAACATTGGTGCACATCTTTACCTTTAAGTTTTTAAACATATTTCTGTAACTCTTTGGTATTTCTACGAAAAAAAGTTATATGTTTTTTCCGGTAATTACTTTGTAGTAATTAATTTTACTATTAAACGTTTTTATTTTTTGCCCAATACCACTTTATTTGATTTAAATGTTCTACACGTTTCGAACTAATGTTCGAACCGCGTAGAACACTCGAAATAAATAAATTGGAAAGAAATAAAAAGTCTTTTTTTATTTGTTGATTTCTTCGTCGACAGAGAAAGCTCGAAAATTAGAACTGTAGCATATGTTTACACATAAATAAGAACATTATAGTCTATCTGAGATGATTGCTCAATGAAAAGTTCCTTAGCTCCTTAAAAGGCGAAGATTTTGTGATTGAAATGGGTCAGTCACACAAGAATATGTAAAGACCAAGGTAAAGCTGATGGTGGTTTTATAGAGGCTGAAAAGGGAGCGAAGCGTGAGAACCCGACAGACTGCATATTCTGATCTGATAAGATTGGCTGGTCAACTTTTAGCATTGAGAATGACAGCGTACATTTTTATTATTACTAAGAATAAATTTAAAAATAATATGTATATTTTTTTGTTGATATATCACTTATATTTTTAATTGAGTTCGACACGTTTCATTCTAACTGAGCATCTTCAGGATTTTTCAGTTCCTGAAAATGCTAATTTAGAGTGGAACGCGTTGAACTCATTTAAAAAATATAAGTGCTATATAAACAAAAAATAAACATATTAATATTAATTTCTATAAATGGATTACCACAAAGTTAAACCAGAAAAAAAAATTATATAGAATAAACTTCTTATAAATAACGATCCTCGGAAAAATCGCAGTTGGCGATACATAATGGAGTCCTGGTATATGTCGTCGAAATGTGAATTCGGCAGAAGAAGGATTAAAGTAGAAAAAATGCAGTGGTGATGATATCGTTAAGAGGAATATGCTGAAAGACCCTGGGTTATATTAGAGTAAGAAATGAAAATATCAGAGAAGAATGCTAATTTAACGTAACAATCATAAACAGAATTTAATTTTGATGTTTTGGACATGGCTTGGACATGTCGAGCTAATAGCAAATGATTAAATGGTAAAACAGATCTACAACAGTGTGAGTGGCAGAGCGGTGCGTGGAAGGTCTAGAAGAACTTAGCAGAAACATGTTATCCAACTTCTTGACGGAGGCTATGTGTGAATAATGAGATGACTGGAGGAAGCAGAAATGCTTATCAGAATTGAGACAAGTGGCGGTACATTCTCTCTGCCTGCCCTCATCATGATATGGTGGTTGTTATGTATGTATTAACCTTAAGTGTAACAATGTAGATTCTAATGAAACGTGATGGAATGCGAAGGATAAATGATATTTAAGCTAATTTTTTAACGTTCGGAAAAATTTATCTTTGCCAAAGGTTAGATTGGAATCATCATTGTGTATAGTTCTCATGGTGTGAAATTGTGATTATTTATTTAAGACTGCTGCGGTGTATGTGATTGTTCTAATTATTGTTTCGCAATGCCAATTTGTTGGATCGGATCGGCTTTATGCAATCCTGTGCGTGTACTATATGAATGAGTAATCGAGTCACTCTGTTGGCGTGAATAATTTCCATAATATTTCGTATAGATATTACGATAATGTGACTAATAATGCGTCGGATTTATCAAGCGTTGTTTGATATATGATCACGATAAAGGCTGGTGACTATTTTTGTTAGTTTTGTGAATATACACACCAAATATACATTACGTCATATTGTAGATAGTCTGAAGCGGTGTTTTGGTGTAGGTGAACAGTTATATAATAATTATTGTTCAATACTAATTAAGATGGACCCATTTTTTTCAATTTGCCATATGCACCTCAGATGTGATGAAGTCTCACCAGATCTGCCTTCTTAGAAGCCGCTGTAGTTACGGCCGAAGGATTTTTGATGACTTATACCAATCTGTTCCAGAGTAACGACCTCGCCATTCTAAAAGTTCTGCCGTATTTTTAAATAACTACTGCATGGACCGTACTGGAGGACACTCATAACATCTGTAGAAGCTATGTGGAAGGTGGAAGATTTGTGGACAGGGTGGAATTAATGCGGTTCTTAAAGATACCCATCTCAAAAGTGGGATAAAATACAGCCGACGGACGTTCATTCCATAGCAGGACCGTCTCTCAAAAAAATTATTAAAAAAATGTTGTTTTCATTCGGTCAAGCCGCTCAATATTATATTTTATCTTCAATAAAATAAAAATTCTTTGTGCTCCAGCGGTTGAAGGCCACGTGGTAATATTTTTCAATGGTTTTCAGGCAGCAGTCAGAGATCGGTCGGAATTCGCCTACATTCAGTCATTTAGATTGCTTTGTAAAAATTGTATTGAGGTAGTGGAAAGTATGCATATTTTGTAAATGCAGTTTAATACGTCAGGATTTGTTTTTTCATCAACATGTTTTACCAGCTGCCTTTTCAAAAAATAGGGAATTTGATAGAGTCAAGTTCAAATTGTAAATCAATATTGTTGTGTTTATTGCAGAGTGAAGCAAGACGCCCACGCCATGATCTTAGAATTCATTCGGAGTAGACCTCCACTCAAAAAGGTTTGTAATAATTTTTCATATGTCATGTTTTTCGTTTTTTTGATTAAGAACTGGTATGCAATTAAGAGCGATAAATTGGAATATTGTTTCACATTGTGTTCATTGTATTAGTTACATCGGAAACCGTGTTGTTACTTTCCGATATATAGACCTGGCGGGAAACTGGTTTCCTATTTAATGGCAAACTATTTTTGATTCCATCCGTGTTATTTTTTTAACGACCCGTCTGATTTTTATTAATAATCTAGCCTTAAATAACATGATGCAAACTGTTACTGTTTTTTACCCACAGGCCTCTGAAAGGAAATTACCTCCAGCAACAGCCAGACCTGCTACTCCGAGAGAACAACTATTGGATTCTATTAAGAGAGGAAGGTCCCTAAAACCCACAACAAACAAAGTCAAAAGTAAGTTTTTTTACGTCTTTTTTGTAAAACTGTTTTTATTATGATCTTTCTTCTTGGGGAGTTTATTCCGGAAATCAGTAATATATAACAATACGCAGTTTTGATGCTCAAACACATGAGAGCAAGTCTAAAACTAGGAATGCTCTTGAAATAAAATTTCTTCGAAGATACATAACATCTCGCCACTTCCCGATAGAAATAGGCAGAGAGAATGGGACGCCACTTGTCCTGACATACATATCTCGCTTCCTTCATATTCATGCATATCATCATACCCACACGGTGGTTGTTGTTCTTAGCATTGCCCTCGTTAAGAAATTGGGAACCATGTTCCTGCCAAGTTCTTTAAGGCCTTCCACACACCGTACATATTTGTACTGTAGATCTGTTTAACTATTTTTTCATTCACCATTCCCTTGACATGGCCAAACTTTATTTATGGTTGTCACCTATAATTGGCATTCTTCTCTGATATTTTAATTTCATATTCTATCACTCAGGATCTTTCCATACATTCTTTTAAATAATTTCATCTCTACTGCATTTATTGTGATTTCATCCTTCTCTGCCTTTAAATATTGTGTGATAAAACAGAATACAAAAGATAGATGTACAATATAGGAAATAATATAAAGCCAGTGCCAGAGAAACATGAAATTAAGATGGTTTTGTCATATAAAGTCTAAGGATAA
Organism: Silvatares holzenthali; assembly: GCA_026537445.1. NCBI lineage: Eukaryota > Metazoa > Arthropoda > Insecta > Trichoptera > Pisuliidae > Silvatares > Silvatares holzenthali. The sequence goes on along the minus strand of JAPMAF010000658.1, from coordinate 4,937 downwards.
AGAAACTTTGAAACGTAGAAGGCTACATGCAATCGAAGGGGCCTTTTCCTAACCTCATTCTAAGCAGTATCATCTTTACCAAAGATAATAATTAACTTATTTAAAGATTTTCCTGTACTATGTAGTGCCTATACCTTTCAGTTCTACATCCATTCATTTTACTCTTGCTAGCTTTAAGGTTGTTCGATATACTACATTGTTTTTAAATTATTTTACTTCATAATGACTCAGCGAATATAATTCCTGACAAAGGTTTAATTGATATTTAAAAAACAATAAATTTTGTATTTATTTAATTTTTTCGTATAGTTTTTGATTGTTGAAAAGTGCTTCAGTAACAGCAATGGTATTTATTGTGTAGCGAATGTGATAAACAAATTATATGTAATACATTATGCAACAGAGAAAATACTGATTGGTTTTGTGTTGAAATTCTCAAGAACAAACTGCTTGATATGCAAGATGACCAGTTTTAGGCATAACAGAGGGATTAACTACTTCAAATTGAAATTGACCAGTCCGTGATACTATTATAATATGTAACGAAAAAAATCTTATGTAAAATAAGAGAAGAGAGAGAGAGAGAGAGAGAGAGAGAGAGAAAGAGTATAAGAAGATCATAGAATATTGAATACAATGTGTAAAATATAAATTTCGTAATATGTTAAATATTTTGTTATAATTCTAAGCAGCGTTATATTATGTGTGCGTTGGAACAAACGTAATATTTACTTTAAATTTAATGTACTGGAATCAGTCTGGACAATGTGTTCTTATGAGCAGTGATAAGATTTCTCTTTCACAAGTGCAAATATCCATGTGATACGAGAGATAAATATTAATATGAAACTCATCGTAAACAATATTCTTTGATTTATTATTATGATATACGCAATGCTGGATTGAGTACTTAAGAGGCGCAATTAAATTATGAGATCTTCGTCTACATACCTTCATTACTTCTACTCTATACAAATGTATAATTTAGAAAGAGCTTACAGCTTAAACTTTGCCACTTTTCCATAAGACCCAGCGACCCCTTTTGGTTTACGCTGGAGATCGAAGAAAAGAAGTATAAAAGATTGCAACCCTTAAGTCAGTACATGAATGAGTTTGAGTGTTGAGAATTGGATTTTGAGGCTTTATTAATTTACGGAGACCCCGAGTGCACGCCTCATACGCTTGTTTTTCTATCGCTATTGGTTTTGAAATGAAGTTAAAACAATAATAATGCAATCACTATTAAGATGTTAACGTATTTTTTATATGTTTTTTATAGGTTTCCCGATTCACGAACGTTCTCCCATTCCTCTCCCATCCTCTCCCTGTGATCAAGGAAGATTTACAGTTAACATGTGGAGTTTTCAAGTTGTTATCGATGTCAATTTAACATTATCTACATGACAATTTATATGAAAAAATTTCATCCATACACCTCTCAGTCTTGTTGATGTTTCTATTATTTCTTTTTATTATAACAAAATATATAAATATATATTTTTTGTTATAATTATTTCATCTATCGTTTTCTTTGAATAATTTTATATGTTTTATACATATTTATTATTATTATTTTATAACATTGTATAGTCATCTCGCGATCGAACTGTAAAGCACAATGATCTATTTTCATGTTTGGTTGCGTTCTTCGCTAAATAAATCTTTGACGTCGATAAATTTCTTTACGTATTTAGCAATAAATATACAGATGGCGCTAAAAGGGCATTTTGTATGTCATTTTATACAAAAAACGTTAAATCGCTGTTGGAGTTATTATTACAAGAACATTCAATCAGTTTGAATGTATTGAAACTTTGCTCTCTGTTGAATATTATATTATAGAAGGTATTATTCATAAGCTTTAAATGTTTAATTATAGCTTGAAACAATATCCTACTTTATTGTTGCTGTAACTAATCTCGTAATATTTAGTGATGCACCACAAAAAGTTAACTAGTAGAGATTATCTATTGGTAATAAATCTTAGTCAATACGTTTCATAGAATCCTAATGGAGAATCGAAATAATATCAAGAAGACACTATTAACATCCTCTGACAAAGCAATTGCTTACATATGTAATTTGTGTTTAGTTGACAGAGATGACATCTTGTAATTTTTCTAATAGGCTTTCTCTTGTATATCTAATTTATACATAAAGTGTTGAAATATAAAATTAAAATAACTGTATAATGATTGCGGGTAGCGAAAGGAAAATATAGTAGTGCACTATTTATTTCAGGGGCGATATACAATTCACATTATGCATCATTCATACATGCTCAATTGTTGTTGAAACTGTTAGCTAAGTAAACTATGGTATCATTGATTTCCGCTTGCACTGAGTTCACACATCAATCACTTGCACAATAATTTGTGCAAGTTTTCAGCTTTCTAATGAAAGCACTGCACTTTTTTCTTCTAGTATATTCACTATATTGATTGAGGTGCAATGTAAGACATGTGCCTACATCTGAATATTAGTTGTCATTGTAAGAATAATAATTTGAGAGATTTGCTTTTAGACGGTTTTTACGATCATTCTCACCTTGTCTCTCCAAATAAGTTTGATCTGTTAATATATATACAACATTACCTCAATTCCCGATAAGGGTAAGTAGAGAGAATGGCGTGCTTCTAGTCTCTGTTCTGATATCTGGTACATTTATGAATTCCTCTACATTAATTCATCTTGTCATTAGCATACAATGGTTGCTGAGACTTTTGACATTGCCTTTGTCAAGAAATTGAGAAACATGTTGTTCCTCCCAAGTTTACCTAGGCCTTCCTCTCACCTTTCTGTCACTCATATTCATCATTAATAGACTGACTATTGACCATTAATAGACCGACTTATCTAAACCATATTATGTTTATGATTGTTACTTTTAATTGTAATTCTTTTCTATTTTTTCATTTCTTATCCTATCACTCTATCTATAAATCGGCCCCACTATTATTTTAATCGCCAAGTGTTTAATATGTTTGGATCGTCTCAACAAGCCAGCGTGTCCATCAATAATTGGTATTTTTAATACAACTTGTTTATCCAAATTAAGTGTAAAAGAATAAGCATCCCATATTCATCCCTAAAAATAATAATGAATTTTGCATAATGTCAAAGTTAAAGCATCCCATTTTATTCATTTATATTAATTTTGATTAAATATCATTCATTAATTAAAAATCTTGTCAGATGTCAGAATATTCCAAACGAGGCACGAGGAAGCGAATATAAAAATACTTCAAGTTCTCAAGCTCTGTTGGAAGTTAATCTGACCGCTACCTACGGCTGTTGCTTAATATGAGTATGTTAAAACAATAATCACACGCTTTGTTCTAAATGATATCATTTCAATGCACATGGCCACTATTGCTTCTATCGTGTGGGCCTTCAAGGATACTGTGATACACATCTGTAAAGCCCACATCTGACGTTGGAGGCATTTAGAACCACTCAGGACCATCTATATTTATGCCACTTTAACTATCAATCATTAAACAACATTATCCTGTTTTAACTGATTTTTATACAGCAGACTTATTAGGAGATGTTTGATGTATTTGTATCATTTGGCTGCTATGACATTTCTATTTGTTCGTTAATGTTGGATCTGCTATTCTGTACTCTACCCAGTGTTTCAAAAGACCCACAACATTAATATCGAGATCTGTAAAACAATATTTCATATAAAGTACTATACTGATGCTCTAAATCAGTTGGAAAGACAGAATAAGTATTGAGGTGATGTCACAATTGAAAAAAAACAAAGATCATTTGAACTGTTAAAATTAGAAAACTATAGTACTTTGGGCATGTCCTGTGACATCTCGAAAGTAGGATATATTACATCTCAACACCCAAGAAAGATAGCTGGGAAATGTGCACCTGGAAGGCCAAGGACTTTGTGTCTTCAGAATTAGTAGTGATTAATAGAGTGAAAGTAGCCAACATTATAACCAACATTCGATAATGGATATGGCACCATGAAAGGAGGTAATACTGAACTGTGATAATGTTATAAGGCGAAAGAGGGGCCTCTAGCACCTGTTTCATCGCTGTGCTTTATAGGCCGATACGTATATTGGCGACAGATCAGCATATGTCTTGTGTATTGGACCTCTCCATAGTAACACAAATTACTGTCACCTTTCAATCTCCCCTTTTCTTGTTTTATTATTTTATTGAAGAGTTTAGTGATTGAATTATCATGTACGTAATTGATGAATGTAAAAATGCAGTGTAATATTTTGCTTACAGATTTTTGAGTAGTCAATTTATAAAATATGACAAAGCAATTGTTGATAAGAATGTGGCTACAGGCAACAAGCTCATTTTAACCATGAACGCTATTATTCATAATAAAATCAAAATGTGAAAAGAATCCCATCTGGTACTACACAATGGAGTTGTTCTGATCTCACTATATTGCAGCGAATCTTAGATATGGCGGGAGACGGGTGAAGGTGAAATAAATGCAATAGATATGAGTTTATTAAGAGTGTTCGGATGGCTAAGTGAAAGAATAAAAATGAAAATATCAGAAAATGACGAATAAAATAAAAGTTGGCGTGTTGAAAAATGGGTGAAAAAAAAAATAATGAAACTGATCTATAGCGTTTTTGGCAGGGTATATAAAGCATTATACATTTGAAGTCTCCAGTGCGGTGCCGCCGTGTTTTTCCCGACTGTCGTATTACTCCGCGCCATGAAATAATACGCTGCAAGCAAAAACTAAATGCTCTATACTATTGTGAGTTATCAAGAAGAATCGACTAGGTTATTATTTTGGCCATATTTTCGCATGGTATACATTATCATAATTCTCCATCATTCTTGAATAGCCTGCCCATCAATCAACCGGAGAAAGGTACATTTACTTGAGAAAATTGCGGATGAAAAAATACACTAATTTAGAAAGGAAATAAGTTTATTTA
>JAPMAF010000657.1:0-13459 GCA_026537445.1 Silvatares holzenthali | reverse complement strand
ATATATTCTATCAAATGTATCCATTATTTACGTACTTCGCATTTTATCGTGACTGAATTTTCACCTTCCAGATTTTGTTGAGATAATTTGATCAATGCTTTCTGAACTTTTTCACAAAACTTCAGACATTCGGAAAGAAATGCACTACATTTCACGCAGATTACTGTACTGCTGTTGAATGTTTTCTATAAAGAAAAAAATACTAATTAATTTTAAGATTTAACCTAAAGAACAAAAAAATTGTATTCAAAACATGAAGGAATAACTCTGAGGAAATAAATTACGATATTTGCCGTTGTATTTTATTATACTGTAAGAATTTTCATTTCACTATTTCTATTTTAAGAAAAACATATAAGTGTTCACCTTTAATGAGAATAATTTATAAATTATATCTTGGAATCCTGTCATTTGAATTTGCGTAAACCGCGATACATTTCGTGGCCCGCAATCGTGCTGTATGCATAATTCACATTGAAGAAACTCCATTATTTGTTATTTTTTTAAATTATATTTAAAAAATATAATTTTAAGTGTATAAATATCCCTGAATTCAATTATGACTATTTTATAACACCAATAGGCTTAAAAATAAAAAAAATACTCGCGATTAGTGAAAACAACTCTACAGATTGAAATCCCATTGACAGTTTTATTCATAGAAAATGCCTTTTATAATCAGTAAAACTGACAACTCCAACCATAGATTTTTTACAATTTTTAATATCCTTAACTCTTTTATACTTCTTAAGAAAAAGAGATGGATAATTTGATTATCAAAATAGAGCTATTTATGGCAAACCTCGTGCATATTTATCAGCTGTCAGTTTTCGTGTTGTCAAAGTTCAGAATTAATTTCGTGTTCAATTAGTTAAAAATCATTATGGAAAACAGTGATATTAATTCTTTTCCTTCTGTATACACTTTAGAGATAGACACTTTTCGAAAATATTGCCGATTGTGCTTATCAGAATCAGATTCGCTTTTATCAATATTTGGCAACAAGGACAATTCTAATATTCAACTAGAGCTTTCAACGTGCCTTTCGATCGAGATAACTGCAGGAGATGTGCTTCCTAAAAGCATCTGCGTCAAATGTGTGGACAAACTTCACGAATTCTATACGTTTTACATTAACGCGAAGTATTGCGAACAATGGTTATTAGATTGTCTACCCAGTGAAACGATGGAAAACGTTGATAAAACTTTCATAGAACAAGCGAGTTTGAAATCTCCTTACGAAAATGAAATTTTTACTGAATTTCTCGATAGCAGTAATAACTCATTCGATATGGGACTATTGACAAATGATACAAATACTTTTAGTGCTTTGGAATATCTGACTGGTGAAAATCACACTCAACATACTGACGTCGCTAATAAATTAGTCAATAGCGGTATTAAAGTCACAAAAGTTACAAATATGAAGAACATTGATGGTGATACTAATCCACCTAATGGCTCCTACGAAATACATATGGAAATTGACGTTTTGGATTCTGATTTAGATATTGTTAATGAACTCCTATCGAAGCAGTCTCGTTCGACACCGCTTTTGATTGAAAATGTTGAAACGGAAGAAGCCGTAGATGAAAGTTATTCTTGCATGTCTTGTAAATCAATATTTAACGATTTCGAGAAGTTAGCAAATCACATGGGAAGTTGTGAGGCCTTGAAGCGCACCTGTGTTGACTGCGGTATTCTGTTTGAAAGTAAAGACAAGATGTTGAAGCACGCTATAGTTCACACGTCTGCACAACCCTACAATTGCAAACATTGTGGCAAACATTTCATCGGAATAGACAGACTTAATCAGCACATCGAAAAGTGTCATTCAGACTTTGTTTCCAGCATACGTTGCGTTTACAAATGCCGAGAATGCGGAGACATATTTCAATCACGAGATAAATTATACGTTCATGCTAAATCGCATGTTAAATTAAAAATCAAAACGAATGCAGAAACTTATGTTTGTGAAGACTGCGGCAACAGATATTCCAGCAAATCAAATTTACACAATCACAGAAAACTGAAACATCCCAATGATGTTAAGAATGAAACTTCCTGCGTATACAGATGTAAAGTTTGCTCTAAAATATTCTTGTGTAGGAACCAACTGTATCTGCATATCAAGCAGCATACCAATGTATTAGAAAACACGCAGCATCTCTGCGATACTTGTGGCAAAAGTTTTAATACTTACAACTCTTTATCTCGTCATGTTTTAAGCCATGTAGGAAATAAATTCGAATGCAGCATCTGTAAGAGACAGTTCATTAATGGAAGCCTCTTGAAGAAGCATCTGAGTAGTCATGAAATTGAAACCCAGGTCTGTGAAGTTTGCGGACTTATTTTCTCAAATGATGTTTTATTAAATATTCACAGGGACGAGCATGTATCTAATCTGATGTAAATTTTAATTGTTGTATTTTTGTATAATACATATAGTTTTAAAAATATTTTTGTTTAATTTTTTTTAATGTATTTTGCTACACATGAAACACTATGATACATCATCCATCTGGATCTGTAACATTTTGTGCATATGTGAATACTGTGTAATAGTAAGAGGAACAATGACCTGGTTATTGGCATCTGTTTTCCTTTGAATAGGATTTGTTATCATACTTGAATTTTTAATATTGGTGCAGATGGCTACTGGAAATTACTGTGTTATCATTCCAAAGGAAACTTCTAACTTTAAATTCCAGATTGTTATATAGAACATTACTATGTAACTTGTGTTGAAGTGGGTTTACAAATACAAATATACAACGCATGGTACAAACAATAAAATGTAAAATAGGTATAATTAAAAAGGTGCACAAATTTAAACAAAAAAAAAGAATTAAAGCAACAGTACAACTTGGCAAAATTAAACGATAAAAGCAATGTATAAAACATACAATGCGCTATCACTCCTCTGCGGAAGGAGTAAACATACATACATAATATCACGTCACTTCCCGATAGGGGTAGGCAGAGAGAATGGAGTGCCACTTGTTTCTATCCTGACATACAATCCTTGCTTCCTCCACGTTCATGCATCTTCTCATACATGCACGCCGATTGTTGTGGCTCCTGACATTGCCAAGAAGTAAGCAGAAAGGGTTAATTTCTACACCACCATCCTGACATACATCCCTTGCCTTATTCTAGATTATATATCTCATGCATACTCTGCAATTATTATAACTATAAAAAGAGCCATAAACATTTGTTTTTTAGTTAAATATTAGTAATTTAAAATAAACAATATTTATTGAACAGTACAATGTACCAAATATAATACATTTTTTAAGAAAATATCTATACACATGCATAACAAAATGAAATAAAAAGTATAAATAATGAGAATAAAAAAGAAATGATATAACAAAGCTATTATAAGAAGAAAGAAAAGGTGTATGAATGTGGAAGAAGCAAGAGATGTATGTCAGGATAGAATGATCTGGCGCTCAATCCTCTGCCTACCCTTTCGGGAAAACGACGGGATGTTATAATAATAAAAAAAGAAAAGCAAATGAGAGGTGAGTGGGTGTAAAAATGAAGAAACGGTTATCAAGGGATAGGGACAAAACAGTAAGGATTTATAATGTTATGGAGAGGTGCAGTGATTCCAATATAAGTAATATATAAATATGGCATGAAAAATAAAACACTTGAAAGAATAAGCAACAAAATATATTTGAAATCTTAAATATAGTTTAGTGTATAATAATGAAAATGGACATTTATTGTAATCCACTAGCACATCTCATGAAATCCCTATATCTCTCTGAGACATTGTAAATCTTTATCACTAACGATTTCTTCTTTCTTAATCACTTCAACCTACCGTATTTTCATTTATATTTCATACATTTATTTACAGCTGATGCCATTAAATTAATTACAAAATAATAGACAAAATGATCATATAAACATACATACATATTCTTTGTTATACATAGATCCTTCCTCATACAGTTGGTCAGTGGTTGTGTTAATTTCTATTTGTCTCTTAAAATTTTTAATGTTAGGAATTAGAGTTAATAAGAATAAGTTGGTAGAAGATATTAATCGGAAGTTCAACAAGGTGTTAACGTTTGTTGATTATTACGATATTTATTTATCAAAGTAGTGTTCGGTATATGGTATGATTTGAATTTAGTGCGTATTTATATAACAGTCAGCTGATCGTTCGAAAACAGTTATAAACACTGATAATACACATTGACATACATTTTTTCTATGGAATAAAATGACGTTTGGGGCGTAGGTATTTTGCAATATTTTGACGTTCGTTTGTTTTCCTAACAGGTGAATAATTGATTCCAATCGGGCTGCAAGTACGTAAAATCGAATATTTTATCCGCTAAAACATGGAACATCGGAGTCAAACGCGTTATCTGTGTGTGTATCTTGAACATGTTCATACATTAATTACAAGTACGTCCGTTTTTTACATCGAGTCACTTTAATTCATACGGGGGAAAATGGAAAACGATATTGAAGACAAGACGCAATACGACCCGCACGAACTGCTTCTGTATGCAGCCCGCAATGGCGATATTGCGGTTGTAAAAAGACTGCTAGAAGATCGACAGAATGGCACAATTCATTTGGAAATTAGTTGCAAAGGTTCGAATCCACTTCTTTGTTTGATAAATCATTTATGCAACTAAATTTTACAGTATACCGTTTTTTAAAAATTCAAGAAAATGTAATTGCATAATTGGAGGAAATATTTAAATTGCATGTAGGAGTTTCTTATTTTTATTTACAAATGAAATATGTTATTAGTGTCCAAGACCCAAGGTTTTAATTGAAATTTTTGATGGAATTATCTCTCTCCATTTATTGTTTTCACTAAAGCTCTTCTACATACATATTTATATTATTGATAATTCAATTCAATTATTTTATTTTTAGTTCATAAAATATGTTTTGCACATAATAGCATCATATAAATAAAATATATTATTTATATGACGCTATTATGCTCAAAATCTAATACTAAATCTAATACTTATAGGATTATTATGTTGTGTTGCTTTTCTTTATAGCATCACCCGGTATTGTAGGTCTGCCTTAGTAGTTTCTCATATTATAGAGACTGATAAAAATAAGTTAAAAGAAGCTCTCTTCATAGTCCTGCACCTGATGTGTCGAAGAAATATGAAAATATTTTCAGTGTACTACCATTCTCAAGGGAATCTTTATTTATTTATTAATTAAACAGTACAATATACTTACTATAAAAATAATTGAAAGAAAATTAAAATATACTTGCATAACAAAATCAAAAAAGTGTAAAACAATGACAAGAAAAGAGAAATTATGAATAATAGTTAATATTAAAAAAAGCAAATACAAGTTAAGTAAAGAAAAATGGTGGTAGTCTACAAGTAAAAAGGAAGAAACTGTTATCAAGGGATAGGGATAGAGGGATAAGGATTTATGATGATACGGAGAGACGCAATGTTTCCATAATACGTGATAGTGTGTCGTGAAATATGTCCAAGGCATTCAGTAGGTCGTTAAGAAGTTGTGTAGCCCTGGTACTAGGCATGCAGGCGCCAAGGTTTGTTGAGGAATGAGGGATAGCAAAAGGAGCATGATTTCGAGAATGGAGGTAATTTACTGCAGCATGCAGACTGAAGGTAGCGAGTACTGATGGATTATGAATGTTACCTTTTAGCAACATAATAAAATGTTACATGAGGTGATTTATATGAGAAAAGAGAGTACATTCTCCACCATTACTAAGTTGTTCTTGCAAACCATTCTGAAATTTTACAAAGAATAGTACAGTATACCTTGCCGGTTGTATTGCAATGGTTTTACGTACTGTTAATGTTTTTGTATTAAAATTCAGGTAAAACGAAAAGCAACTTGGGTTGGACACCGCTTCATTTGGCAACCTATTTTGGTCATCTTGAGGTAGCCAATCAGCTACTAACCCATGGTGCAGATGGCAATGTTCCTAACGACGCTGGAGATACTCCGTTACATAAAGCTGCTTTCATCGGACATGAAGTAATACACATGTCATAATTTATTTAAATTTATTAAATAGTTTTTTAAAACTATTATGTACATCTCTTTTACTGTGATGTCTCTAAAGAGAGAATTTGAAATGTAGTTAAATGTTCATGATTTATTTTATTTGAAATATTTATTAGATTTGATTTATTATGATGCATATCATGTTTTGTGACAAGATGTGATTTAATGATGCCATAGCCAAACTTAGGAAAATAAAACATTGGTGTCATGGATAACAGGAAACTATTGTACGTAAAGAATCATAAATTGCATGAAAATAGTCGGCCTTTTTTACGTATTCCTGCACAGAAGGCACCACCGAAGCAGGCCTATAACATCATAGACTATATGTGGGATGAGGAAGACAACAGGTCTAAGATGGGTTGGTCATATAATGCGAATGGATGATGATGATTACTGTTTTAAATGTTGTAACTGCAAGAATGAGAATGTGATGGTAGATCAAAACTACAATGGATGAATGATGTTAACAATTAAGCAACAACATTAGACCTAAAAGGATGTAGGACTTAAACTATAGATATATTATAATAGAGAAAATTGTTCAACCAAATGTTGTGTTCTTTAGAGGTTTGTTTATTTAAAGCAGAGATGTGCTGTTCATATTGTATGGTAGCTAAATAATAGAAATTACTTCTGAATTGCAAGTGTCGATGAGCAGGATAAAAGATCTGTTTTCATTTTAATCCATCACATGTTTTCTGAATTTAGGAGCTGTTGATCTTACTGTTGAGACACGGTGTCGAAGTGTCTGTAATCAACGGTGAAGGAAAGATTCCAAGGGATGTAGCCAAAACTCAAGATATTCAAAAGTTGCTTCTTGCGGCTGAAAACAATGAGCATCGTGAGAGAGAACTCAAGCTTTTGGCTGCTGCGAGGGAAGGAGATGTTGAGAGCATTAACAAATTAGTAAGTATAATAAATAAATTCAACTGAAGTGCATCCTATGAAGTAGGTATTAGATGTATGTAGATTGAATGTCTCTTTGATATTACACATTCAACATGTTAGGTTTTAATGATATTTTCCTTATATACAATTCTGTTTAATGTATCACTGTTTCTGGATGGTTTTTATTGTCATTAAACAATTTGGTTTCTAATAAAATGCATGTTGATAATTTCCTTTATTCCAATTGTTATCAATGTTTTTTTTCTTTGCTGTTTTATTGTTTCAATTATCTTGTGTAGATAACTATATTGGTCATAGTTCAAATGTTAAATGCAGTATTAGGTTTATGATTTAAGTATCGTGAGCAATATTGTAAAATTATTATTTTATTGTTGGAATATATTTTTAATGTTTTTAATAGATGATGTCCTGTAATAAATTTATATTAATATATATATATAAATTAAATATGCCTTTTAAGGCACTAGAATTCCAAATTAGTAGTAGTTAAATGGTCAAATCAACATATTGCAAAAATTTATTTACATATTTTCAAACATTGATAATGTTTTCTATTTTCTTCTTATAATCAGCAATAAAATGCTTTTGAAAGAATCACAGTTGATGATATGTAATGAAGTCTTAGTATCTACTATATGGCAACTTTATGGCAACAGGCATAAATTTTGTGAAAATGAGATCTTTAAAAAGAATGTGCGGAATGTCTCCGAGTGATATGATTAGAATTAAAAAAATTACAGAGAAAAATGATAATTAAAAGTATCAATCATAAATGGAATGAAATTTGAATGTTTGGGATGGTTTGGGTATGTGAGTGAATGGTGAATAAAAAATCGTAAAATAAATCTGTAGTGCAAATGTGTTTGGCAGAGCAATACAGGGAAGAATTTCCCAACTTATTAAAGGTATATGTTAAGAGCCTCAATAACCGTTATGTGTATATGACAAAATGCATGAATTTGGAAGAAGCAAGAAATGTATGTCAGGACAAGGACAAATGATGGCTCATTTTCTCTGCCTACCCCTATTACGAAAAAATCATAATGATATGTATGTATGTAACATTTGGTTTTGACTTTAGTGTGTAGTAGGCATGTGTGTAATATGTAGGATTATTTTTCTAATTTTTAACATTGGAGTTTTCAATATTCTTGGCATTCATCAATAACTGTTATCAAACCGCTGCTGAATGAAGCCTTCTCAATTGCATTCATTTCTCTCTGCATGTGTCTATTAGTTTTCTCCACTCGGCTATAGTCTCTCCGATTGAGTTTGTGCTTGACACGGTTAATGACTTACATTTTTGCTCTTTGACATGTAGCTACGTGCGTCCCAACCACCAAACATCAATTGTGTGGACACACAAGGCAATAGTTGCTTGCACTGTGCTTCCTATAGGGGTCACACGCAGGCCGCTGTTATTCTTCTACAGAACGGAATCGATTCCTCCATTAGAAATATTAATGGTGAGTACGTACATCTGACTCTTCGTAGAATTTTGCACAAATTACAGTTATTTATCTTAGGGCTATTTCTTTTCTATAATATTATTGTATATGAAAGTATATGTGTTTTGCTAGAAACTTGTAATCAGTGTTAACTTATTTTTTGCAGGTCAGTTAGCTGTTGATTTAGCTAGAGATGGTCAGATGAGGCAGGTGCTGAGCGTGAGACCTGTCCAACAGATACAGAGAACTGCCACAAGATTTGAGGGACAACTTCTTAAAAGATCACGGTTTCTTGGATGGAAATCTGTTTGGGTAAATTAATTTTTTCCTCTAAATTTAACTATTCTATGTATATGGGGAAAATGTGACATTTATAAAATTTTAGTCTATTATTATTATTCAATAATATTCTTGAACATCGCCAGTATATGGCTGAAACATGTTGATTGTATAAAATAAATAAAATGGTTGTGATTAAGAAAAAATAGAATTTTATTAAAATATTAGGATTTTTTGTTCACTTTTTCCACGGTTACTTTGTAGTTCTCATTTTTAATAAAATTCTATTTGATTTCTTCGTTTTAATTTTAATTTATAAATTTAATTAATCCAAATTATTTTGCCATGATCACAAATAGCTTTCGTGCATTCATGATCATGGCCAGTATATGTTCGAAACATGTTGGAATGATGAAATAAATAAATAGTGTTTAAGACAAAGAATTTAAATAAAATTTTATTGAAAATAGTAATCACTTAGAATGGTATATATTTCCAATTTATAAATAGATACAGAATGTATAGAATACAATCACTATGCCTCTCATGAGCACTATATGATATTTGTGATAACTAATCCATTGCAAATCTTGTGCCCTGTAAGCATTTTCAAATTTCAACTACCTCTTATTATCCAGTGTTTCAACAGATAATATGGTTGATTGACTGCATCCTTATTAGTATTGCTAACTATGCTCTGACTACTTTTAACCATAACCACAAGTGTATTATCCAACCAACGCTTTCAACAATGTTGGTACTATGTACATTTTATATTATTGTTTTTTTTTAATTCACAGGCTGTACTGCAACGCGGAGTGTTGTCGTATTATGGGAGTCGCGGAGAAGCCAATAGCGGTAGCGGTGGAGGGAGAGGAGAATGGAAGTATCTCGACAGTGCTAGACTTACTGTCAGCCAAACGGATCCCTCTCAAGTGGTGTTGCACTTCTCCGATGGAACTGCTCAGCGACTGAGGGTACCACCTAGTGCTGCGCCTTCGTCTCTTGTCGTAAGACAGGTGAGTTGAATAAAGTTCTTTTCTATATGTAATGTTATCATTTTATTCTTCTTATTCGTGGAAATCTAAAAATGTAGGAGTGTATTGATTTATCTGCTTCCACTAATTCTCATGCTAGAACCAGTGTTGATCTGTTGCCATTAGTATGAGCTCTATGATTTCTTAATGAATTATCTTTTATTGATATTCACCAACTGATCAAATCGTAAAATTTATTGTACCAACATGTTTGTCCTTTTCATTTAATAGTAATGTTTCATTTTTATATTGTGTATTAATTGTTTTTTTCCTTTTTATTATATTGAATTATTTGTGTAAATTAATATTAAAATGTTTGTTTTTGTCACTATACCACTTGAATTCAAGTGATACAGTGACAAAAACAAACATTTTAATATTAATTTGTGAAAATGGATTACCACAAAGTTATATCCGAAAAAATAAATTATGAATTATTTGCGTTTAGTTTTTATAATAATTTAATTTATAATGTTACACTTAATGATTTATTTTTACCCATTCAATGCTGAAAATTTGAGGGATCGTCTCTGTTGTTATGCTGAAGTCCTGATACATGTCCAGGTAGCAATCCTGATGAATTTAACTAACAAAAGAAAAATTGCACATGACATTTATAATGTGTTCGCGTACTAGGCACGTTTTCAGCACTCATTGAAATATCTAAGAACGTGTTAGGCGTGTTTTCAGCACTCAGCGAAATATCTAAAATGTGCTGGGCGCGTTTTCAGCACTTAGCGAAATATCTAAGAATGTGCTGGGCGCGTTCTCGGTATTGAGTGTGTTAATACGTTAAATTGATTTCCATTTTAAAAATATTGTTTCTAATTCACATTTCCGTTACTGTGCTGTAAATAAATTCATATTATTAATTTCTTTTTGATATTAGTCATTACAAAAATGTATTTGGTTGTAAAACTGTATAAAATAAAATTAATGTTTAATGTATATTAGATTTAAGAGATGGATCATGGTTGCATTGTTATTAATTTATTATTCTTTGCAGGAATGGATAACTGCTATCAAAGAGCACATTGCTTACTCTGCATACTACCTCTGGGGGTGTGAACGCAATGGAGATACCTCTTCATGCACTGACAATGACGAGGATGAGGATGACATAGCAGGTGGAGACACTACGGGACAGGGACAAGGCAGACCCCTAGGGAGCATGCAGGATGCGTTGACTGACGCCACTAACCAATTGGCTCTTCTCGAATCGCAACTGGGAGAGTGTGGTGCCCTTGTAACTGCTTTGGAAAAGAGTATTCACATGGGAACTACCTTACATCAATCCACTTATATGGTGAGTTTATGGTAATGAAAACAGTGTTAACCCCTGCAACAAACTTATATCACATATGTAAGCTTATAATAATTTAAAAATGCATTTTTCGATTCAGTTTTTTAAAAAAAAAAAAGTCATGTTTAAAGAAATGAAAACAGCAAAAAAATGCTTTTAAAAATGTATATTCGCTCTGGACTGGAAAAGAGTGGTAAATCTTGTATCGCCCTGGCATCCATGCTTCGTGACTAGAACTAAATAACCAGGTTTTCAATCTCTCTTCTGACTACTACACAGCATTTACATGTACAATTGCACTGAATGTTGCATGCCCAGACGGATGGTGGTGTCATGGTGTCTCATGTGTAGTATAAAATAAAAATAAATGTCTTGTTTCACAAATAGTATTTTTCGATATTTCAGCTTAGTTCTGTCTTAGCTAATCCTAACTTTATCGCATCTTAAGACATTCAAAATTTTCAAGTTCATCTCAATTAAAAACTGTTATATTTGGTGGCAAATGGTTCACAATGTTTTATAGGTGACTAATCCATAATGATTTTCAACAGCTCTGAATTATTAATTCATTGTTTTATCCAATTACCGAGAGTTTATGTAACGAGTCCTTCTCTCACTATTTTTTCTAAATATGGTATCAAGATCATCTATGTTTAAGTTCTCGCAATCTAATCACTTTTTTTTGGGCTGATCGCTGAATTTTAATGAAGCTATTGAGTCTTCATAATATATTCCTTATAAAAATACCTAAATGCAAGGTGTTCAATCTATAAAAATATTCTTGTAATAAAGATACTAAATTGTTATGTAGCGGTTTCAACATGTGGCTTCAACTGGTCAGCGTTTGCTGAGCACCTTGAAGCACTGCGCTGCCCTAGTAAGGCAGGCAGATGAAACAAGAGGGGCACGGTTACGTGCTGAGAAGGAGCGCTGCAGAGTACTGGAGGAGGCTCTTGCCGTGCTTGCCGCAGAACACCATGACCTGGAGCAATCATTTGCAGAACAGATATCTGAGAATAAGGTGGTATTGACATTACTTTTGAAAATGTTTTTTTCTATATAATATTATATTTCTTGCACCTCACTAGACTACAAAAAAAATCAAAGGTAATGTACATAAGACAAATATTTTTTGCAGAGCTCAAGCGCAAAGAAACGACCATCTAGGTTCTATGATAATTCGGAAGATGAATTCTACGATGCATATGAAGCAGGTAAAAAAAATGGTAATACACATTAGAAGCGTTGATTTCAATTCTTGTTTTTTTTCATTTTTGCTCGCATGTGGCATAAGATTTTATTTTTATATTCTTTTTCTGCTTAACCCCCCCCCATCCCCTCTCTGACATTGATGATCATCATTGAGAAGGGTTATCTATCCCTGTACAATCTTCCCTCCCGAATATTTTGTATGTGTATTTTATTATTTGTAATATTTTTTTCACAGATTCGGGCAGCGATACTATAGTCTCCGGTGGCAATTTAAGCCCGCTGGGTGCTCTCAGTTCTCTGGACAGCACTCCTCGGGTTTCTCGTGACAATTCACCAAATGAATCACCTACTAACGGTCAAGTAGCTCGTCACTCCATCGGTTCGCTGGTTCCGGCTCGCTCTCTGGACTCTGTTGATCGCCAGTCTGCTGAAGAGGCTGTGGATGCCCTTGATTCGGTCGTGATCAGCCCGGCTAGTTCTTGCGGTACCATCATGACTTGCGATGGGCATGTTTATAAGAATGCACGAGGAAACATAGACAAAGTCATGTTTATGCTGCACAAGCCTAGGTAAGTTTCTTTTTTACATTTACGATTAAAATGTTGTCATTTGAAAAATGACATGAGCTTCTCTTCAACTACTTGAGGTTAGATCTCCGATCACAAAAGCTCCAGAAGTGTATGTACTGAGTAATGTATCATTAAGCTTTTAATTTTAAACATGTTACTACTGATTGCCAAGGCCATAGACTTTGTAAAAGACTTGTGAACCACTGTTGATTATTATATATTATGGTTATTCTGCCATCATCTCTACCAGATCAACATTGATGACTGGAAGACTCTTGTAGAAGATTGTGTTGAATAAATAGACATGTAGTAATAGAGTGTGAAAATGTGGTTAGAATACTAAGGGAAGAGTGTGAGACTCCAAATGAACAATTTGAAAGCCCATCTTCCGACCAACTGTGGAGTATCCGCAGTATGTAGATGAATTTGCTACCTGCATTGGCGTCTATCATTAACTGATATTTTACAAAGCAATCATTTTCCACCATGAGGGGATAGATGGTTAAAGTAAGAAAAGAGTTAAATGACTGGCATCACTGATTCCTCGGGCTGCTGTGTTTGGCAGAGCCATGCGTTTTGCGAACGCCCATCACCGCTTCACAGTTGATATTGAGTGCATGAGAACTAATAGATTCTCTAAGTCCTTTT
>JAPMAF010000656.1:0-13466 GCA_026537445.1 Silvatares holzenthali | reverse complement strand
CCCTGGAGCAATACCACCGTTTAGTATTGTAAGCCAAATGAAATGGATTTATTCATGTTTCGTGACTAGAACTGAATAACCAGGTTTTTAATCTGTCGTCCGACTGCTACACAGCATTTACATGTGCAATTGTACAGTATTTTACAGACTCAGATGGATGGTGGTGTCGTGTTGTCTCATGTGTAGTAAAAGATAAAAAAATGTAGGATGAGGAAGACTTAGGGATAGGGTAAAATTGACGTGGGACTTGAAGAGGCTCATGTTAAAGGAAGAAGAAAACACAGACGACGGAAGGTTATTCCACAGCCGGGCCATTTCACGTAAGAAATTAAAACACTTAAAGAATCTGTTTGCTCCCATGCACTCATTATCAAGTGTGAAGTGGTGGCGAGCATACGCAAAACGCGTAGCTCTGCCAAACACAGCAACCCGATGAGTCAGTGGCCGGTTCCCGAGAGAATCTTCCATAAAAACATCAGTAAAATAAGCAGATAATTCCGACCTTTCTTCAGTGTGCTAAAGGTTGAAGACCAGCAGAAATACTGGATCGAATCTTTACACAGCATTGAGGAGATTCTTTAGATACTTGGGTGCTCCGGACCAGAGATGGATACCAAACTCAATTGTGGGACGCACCTGCGATTTAAACACCATTCCTCTCGGCCATTACACCACTTTCTTCAGTTTCTCTCAGTATGATACATTCTTAACCTACAGAAGAAATTTACAAAGGATCCTTGGTAGTGCATTATCTTTCTGTTAGTTACTGAATATAAATATGCATCTCAAAAGGTTGTATGGGAATGAATATCGCTCACATGCAATAAAACAGTATTTGATATTTCATTGTATTATCTTACTACACTGTACAGCCTTTCATATTTGAACATATTTTTATTTCTATGGATAATTATCCATAGAAATAAAAATAAATCAATCAAAAGTAACGGTAAACATGCTTAAATCCTTAAAGCAGTGTAGTATGAAAATCTGGCAGTTATGCTGTATTAGGTACTCCTGGGCGCTATTTTTTATACACTCGTATCTTTCTAACATAACTCGTTACCTCCGAAATAATACGTTCTTATAATTTTTTCATAAATTATATTTTTATATATTCACCAGACATCGCGACGTTCGATTACCACTTATTTCTGTCAATGCAGAGTGGCGATTCTGGGCTGTAGTAATATCAACAAAGAAATAAAAATAATATGTTAATGATTGGATTATTTCAAAAGTATCACGACCTACCTTGGCAGAATCTGTTTGTTACCTGAAAGTTGCGTAAATATTACTGCTTCTGATGGAGCATAGTTATTAATAAATCTTTATCATATTTTTTTTAACAAAACAATACTTTTTTAACTGAAAAAAAACGGTAAAAACTTGCTATAGAAGCGCATTTTTCGCGTTATACCCCGGCGGTAAATGAACCCGCGACATCAACGTTCAGTTCAGTATCCTATAAAATCATTGATGTAATCACACACTTGAAACTGGCTTCTCGATACCTCATTCCTTCCGCAGATATGACCATAAAGGTAGTGACAAAAGCCTTCGCAATTCGAAAAGTACAATCATAACATATTCTCACCCTTTAGAATCTGAATGCAGCAAGAAATTTAAAACTTAGAGAAAAAAGGAGATTTTTAAAACTTTCGTGAAAAATCGGGATTCTCCAAAGTATAATTATTTTGTCTGCTTTATGGAAGTTGGTGAGTTTTAAATACCAGTACAGCATTTTATAGTTTGATCTTTGTTTATATCAAAAGTATGTCGTTTATAACGTGCGCCCTTTTCAGTTTATGGTTGTGTCAAACCTGATATAATAAACTTTTCTATGAGCAGTGTCCTATATTCCAGTGCGACTTATTGTAAATTTTCAAAACATCTGTTTTCTTTCGTAACCGAGCGTGGGCCGAATGCAGTTATTTAGTACCGGCGTGTAGCATAGATTCGAAGTACTTTACCGTATATCACTGATTGGAGTATGCAAATCAATCGACAATATGGCGCATTTAAGTCTTGTAGGGTGCAACTGCATACGCTGCAATAATTGGATTTTTATGTTAAATAAAATTGCGCTACATAAATCACAAAAAATAATAAAAATATATATTCCATTCGTAATGTATGATATGTTGTTCCTGGTTTGCCTTTTTATTACTTAATTTTTATTATTAATGATTGTAAGCGTTGAAAAAAATATGAAAATAAACTATTGTTTTCGTAAATATTTATACAAACATATATTTTTAGGATGTATCCAAACATTTATATTATTTGATTAATTATTATGGCACCAACTTGCGTTTCAAGAGTAGGTAATTTTGACTACTTGTAACCTCACAATTGACTCATTTTTTTTAAACAAAAAATACGCAGCAACTATTCACTCTTAAATAGGCAGCAATTTAAGAAGCGTGGATATAATTGAACGCTAAAAGGCAGTTGAGTTACAAAATTTCATTTTATATTTCACATTTTTTGCGAACGATAATTATGTGTCATAAACGTTTCAACAGACGAATATAACCACCTCAAAGATTTTTTTAAGCTCTGAAAGTGCAACAATTAAATGTTATTTTGTTGAAAGTAAATATACTTTTAATGTAGAAGATTAATCATGCTAGGCTATAAAACAAAGGGCAACAATAATGCGAAATTTGTGATAAAAAAAATCTGATGACAATTTATACATACGCCGAAATTTATTAAGCTATTGTATTTATTTTTTAATATTTTTCTTGTTCCTCGACCACATAATAAATATTAATCACATATACATAATTCCTACTAGTTTGAGCTGATACGCAAGCAATAATCGCGTATACGATGAAACTAGTAATTTTAATTACACACAAAAATATATATTATATGCTCTAAGACCAAGGAAAATATTAAAAATTATAGATTAAAATTGATGATATTTTTTTTCAAAGATTTTGTCAATTATTTGGAGACATTGTCTCCAGCTAGCCCTGTCTTCTAGAGAAGAAGTCACCCTTTCTTTGATGATCATTTCGTAATTCATAAGGGTGGCTTTATGATGTCCTTATTGATTGCTCTATTCAGTACTTAAGGTGAAGTGCCATGAAGTTGAGGGCTCCTTCCGGGCTTCTCTCTCGTTTGGGTAACGAGTTAACTAATTCCAACTGACTTGTTATACAAGGAAACTTGATCCACATGCAATACGGGTATGTGGTGGGACATCAATTGACCACAAAGTAACCAAAGATAATTAAAAAAATATTATATTTTTACACTGCTAAGGAAAATAATTACATACGTATTTGTCTTGCTGCTTCAAAAGATAATCATGGTGTTCTTTTATAATAAAAAATAAGCACCAAACAAATTAAAGAAGAGAACGTTCCAGGATTATTAATACCACAAAGGACATTATCAGATCTCCCATCGCAAGGACCTCAAAGGCGATTACCTAACGGGCCTAAACAATAGTTTGTCGATCATTTTTTACCATCTGAGCAATGTTTTTATCTGACAGCAGCCCGTGTTGGCAGTAGGTAGCGGCAGGCCGAGGCAAGAGAGCCGGCGAGCCGAGCCGTGTGTGGGCAGAGCGCTCTCGTGTTAACTCTTCCGAGGCCAGCGCAGCCTCTGACTCTGTGGACCACTTCCACTTCGGTCACACGTCTTCCAGAGTCGGGAATGTGCGGTGCGAGGCGTGCGTGTGCGTGTGCGTGTCCCCTTTACCGCGTAAACATAAAACTACGGTCGCGTGTGTGTTTTGAAAAATACGAGCATACATCGCCCTGTACATTCAGCGCGGGTAAATCTCGTTCTAACATGTGCCCGTAGTATTGTCGCCTATACAGCCAGCTGTCGGTCTTGCTCGCCAATAGTTTTATAGCATAATAAACATTGAAAACCTCTTCGAGAATTTCTCGATTTGTTAAATAAACTGTGTGAAGTGATACCGTTTGTTTGTGAATTTCGCTAAATTATAAACGTTACGTAGATTAGCAAATATAGAAAACCTTTCCAAAAGTGAACAGCTGTTCGATTCGACATTTGTGCCTTTACAAAACTCGCAATAAAACAATGTTTTAAATAATTTTATTCGTGACTAGTGTCTAAACCATAACGTTAAAATATAAAAAGAGTGTTCCTCGAAAACATATAATGTTCAAAAAGTGTGTTGTTCCGTGTGAATAAATATTTGATAAGATGAAATTGTCAATTATTTTGGCGTATATTATCGTGATCCTGTCGATACTTTCGGCAGTTGAATCGCAGCCGAACGACAGGATCCACATGAAAGGCAGAGTTCGAAAGAGGAACTCGAGAAAATTTACATTCAGAAACCACAGAAACACAAAGCCAATCTGCCAGTTTAATTCGACATTGATTGAGAATACGAACGTCCTCCACAGGGCGATACAAGAGTCGAAGTATATTTTCACCGGCAAAGTACTGAGCGTTCGTCAGCCTTCCAATAGGAGAAGAAATTCCGATGAATACATTTTTAAAGTGGTCATAAGGAGAGTGATCAAAGGAGATTTGAACGATATTAGAGACGTGACTTTCGAAGATGTTCCTAATAAGAGTTTTAACGGCGCTACAGTATTTGTGTCAAAGAAAAGAAAGCATGGAGAGAATTGTGAACCGACTCGTCGATTACGATATTCTGCGATATTTCTGGCTGAAAGTAAGGATAATGGTGACATATATTCAGACGATGTTTACTATGAAGATGAACGTTACCCTCTTAAATCAGGGTTGAAGTTAGTTGTGGATCCTATACCATTGGTCTTATATCATCTAGATAGAATCAATGCAGCAGTCAAAGGTAAGTCACACAATTTGTAACTACACGAATTAAGTAATCTTAAAAATTACTTAATAATTATTTAATTTTAAGTTAGTCTTAGAACATTTCAGGATCACCCTATTCAATTGAAATTATATTTCTGCCATACGTAAGATACGCTACATATAAATCGGTCGACATTAAAATGTTCTGACCGTGACAAAAGGGAAAAGAATTCAAATTAAATTGTATACACCCATTGTATGTATTTTTCGAATATTTTTTACAGGACTATATACTCCGTACAGTAAACAAAAACGTCAAAAAATATTCGTATTGATATGAAATGTAACACAATTCATTGCCCAACCCATCGCTTTGTGGTAAATAAAACCGTATTGAAATAATTCATAAAATGATAAATATATTCAAGCTTTTGTAATATTTTTGTATAGTAAAGCCTCGTATTCATTAAAACATGAAATATTTTGAAAATACTGTAAAACATAACTAATTACGTCAGAAAAAAATGTTTAGATTATTCCAATAGATCCATAGATAATCTAATTCACTCGAATAATATCTAAACCTACATATGTAAGGAACAAATACGGGAGTAGTTTTTATTGGTTCGCGTTAAAGTCAAGTAGTTGGAACTGATTCATCCATTCCAATGGTGTTCAATTTATTCATGACATCCATTCAAATGATGAACAAATATATAATGTAATGAAGCGGGGGCTCACAATATTGTCGATGTTTGAGGTGGACATTTCGATAACAGAATTAGAAACAGTTCAAGTATATCGAACAGTATGTGTAAATAATAGGAAGAGAAACTCTTGGAAAATATTAAATGTCAATCATCTTGTTTTGTACGCCGCTGTCCGTGTTTGGTCTGTAACAATCGGTACAGTTTCACATTAGAATGTTTTGTAGCAGTTGAAAGAATACAATATCTAATATACACGATAAAATCAATAGTAAATCTTCCACATTTTCAATTAAAAAGTCAGCTTCGAGAAGTTGCGAATAGGCTACTATGTACTAAAGCACTGAAGGCTCTTTTTGGAGGATTTTTTTCTTCTACTATTATACAGGAATATATAATATAATAAATAAAATAAATAAATTCACGCCGCCATTAAAAACTCACTTCCAAATTATTATATAAAGAATTCAAACGGTAGAGTTTCATTTTTGAGTTCTATCCTCTGTAACACAAAGACCTATTTCTATCGTAATTTTTTCATTTACAACTTTATATTTATTGATTTTTTTTTCATTAGAAACTTACAGTGGTACCTATATTTGATTTCTCTTTTCTTTATTTCATTTAAACTTCAAATAACTATTTTATATAATTAACACAGTGGGTCTATCGCATACTGAAACATTGATTATCTCCGGTTTGATTTTCGGCAGCTATCATAGTTTTCCTTTTGAACACTATTTAAGTATATTTATTCTGTCAGAAAACTACTTATGAAATCAACTATTTATATTTATTAGAATGGTACTTGATGGACAGTGTCCAGTAACTGTCAGATCTTGTTTTGAGTTTATTTAGAGCACTGTTCCTCGTGATATACGTTATCCATATGTTGAATCCATGTTTGGCGACTGGATCTAAAATACTCTATTTTTAAAATATTCCGTATATAATATGTGAAGGATGATAAGTAATTTACGGTTACAGTAAATTTTTTGTTTGAATTTTTAATATATCTGTCTTAACTTAATTTAGTTAGGTTGATAGATAGTTATTAGGCCAAAATCACATCTTCTCTCATTAAGTTTGGTTGCCGTTTTGTTTTATAATGTACAAAATATATCCAGATTTTATTTTTAAAGGTAAATTTTGAAATATTCCTGATACATTTAGTTATTGGACAATGCATATTCGTTGTGTATGAAATGCATTTTATAGTGTTAAAACCAACAATACCATGTAAACAGCATCGGACGTTTTCTTCAATATTTTTCTTGGAATGTCGCAGTCCTATTGGACACCACCCATAATGTAGTGTACTCAGTGGGTCTACCATTCTTGTTTCTAGTATTTGCTCAAGAACACCTGCTCCTTGGTAGAAGTGTTTGATCTATAATATGTTGGCATGAAGATGGTCAAAGAATACGGTTTAGGTACAACACGGCTTGCCCACACAATGGAGAAACATTGGACAGGATATGATGTTTTCCTGCGGTAATTCAATAATTCTGTGAAATATATGATTATGGCATTACTATTTCATTTATTAGTCATACCATATACACATGGGATCTAAAAAATATTTTGGTAAAGTGTCAATACTATACTTTCAGAAAAATGAGGATTGGTAAAAAACTACTAAGAAATATGAATCCTGATATATTTAATCAAAAACATTAGTCAAAGTCAATTAGCATGTACTTTGAAAAACGTAATAAATACATCTTCATTATATTCTATATATGATATGTTAATCTATTTCGCACAGGGCGCATTTCTGCGCCATTTAAAATTGATTTTTAAATTGAAATATGTTTTTAAAAATTATCAGTTTGCATAAATATTTTCATTGTTACTAATATTTCATATTCCCAGTGCCTCAGAAAATACATTTTTTATTCAAGATTTTTCAGATATTTTACATGCACGATAATTTTGGAAAACTAAGAAATTTTATCAATTTTGTCACCAACATCGGGTAGTTTGAGTTTCTGAAGGGATTTTCTGTAATTTTAATATAAAGACTACACTATTGAGGATAACCATTTAAAAATATGCATTAACAATTGAATTATACCCGTATCATTTTCAAAGCATCTTTAGATTTATTCTTTAATTATTTATTACAACAAAGAATAATAGTTATTAATACTTAAATGTTTCAACCACGAAAATATTAATGTTGATGCTATTTCCTGCTTTTCCATTATAGAAAACTTTAAAATTAATAGGATACCTGAAGGAAAAAGAAAAGTAATTGTAGTTGATCTTATGTGTTGTTATTTTCCGTCTCTTCTCGATGTTTCCAATTCCAGTTTGCTTATCGTCAGTTTAGTAAGAGTTTGAAGAACTTTAATATTATTTTTTTATAGTAGACTAAATATCGCCATAAAGCATAGTTATACAAGTATTTATTCTACAGGGTGTCTCATAAAAATGTACCAACATTGCTGCAGAAGTTCGTCAGTCCATACATTGAAGAGATGTTTGGTGATGCCGAGATTTACTTCCAGCAAGATAGATAAGAGCTCACCTCGATGCAACTTATCTAAACACATGGATTGGACGAAGGGGTAGCATTGAAAACCCTGACCGCACGCCTATGGATTTATTTTTATGGGGATACCTCAAGGACAGAGTTTATCGCACAAACCCAAGAACAATGGATGCATTAAAATTGGAAATTAAAAGACAATTTCTTTCAACAAAGATTCTTCAATTACATTTCCTTCTGTAATTCAAACCAATAAACTTGTCTCTATGTTCATAAATAATGGTTTATAGTCTTTCGTATTGTAAGTACATTTTTTAATGCACCCTGCGTATTGAAAATTACTTTTTTTAGTTATGAATTTATCTACAATGCCTTCGCAGAACTTTGCAAAATATATTTATGGTATGTAAATGCATAAATTGAAACGTTATATAACATTATTTTAAATCAACACTGTTAAAATTTTGATTATGAAATAACTTGGAAAAATTTCAATTTTTTAGAAACAGAATGAGTCGATCGAGGATATAAATGGCAATACTATTTTTTGAAGTGCTAAGTAATGATAATAATATTACTACAAAATCGTAAGAACACCCACTGCTAGACATGTTACTATTGCTTTTATTGCCTCAAATCCTTATATGTTTGATAATAAAAATATTTGTTTGATAATGTAAATAGTTGAGATATTCGTTACATATTTTTATTTGTTTTGCGCTTTTTTGTCATTTACAAAAATATTAAGAAATACTTCCTATGAATAATTTTACACCGATAACAGAGACCAAAGAGAATAGTGATGATGATTACTGTTGGTTTATGTTAAAATTATTATTTTTACTGTTTCTCATTCATTTATGGCTAAGAAAAGACACCATATATTCGTGACATGTACTGCCTACCTACTTGATACGTTTCTCTGGGCGCTTGCTGGTTATTAAGAGACTTTCAAGTCGAATCCTTCAAACGTCTCACAGGCTTAGTCCTTTCAATTACATTTATATATGGATAAATGCTTCATGGTTTCTTAATATAAATATTTTAGAATTACATATACTTCACGAATGATTGAAATTTAAGACACCATTTAGAATATTCTAGAAATTTTATAACTATTATTCGTTATATTTGTCGTTTTTTTTAAGTATTCCCACATAGAAGGCACCGCCGAAGCAGGACGCTATGCGGAATAGGAAGACTTAAGGATAGGGTAGAATTAACGCGGTCCATGTTATAGGTAGGAGGAAACACAGATGACGGAAGGTCATTCCACAACCGGGCCGCTTCACATAAAAAGGACTTAGAGAATCTATCAGTTCTCATGCACTCAATATTAACTATGAAGCGGTGACGGGCGTTATGTATTCAGAATTTTGTTTATTTTTTAAATTCATTTATAGTAAAATTACATCGTTGCGTATTGGTACATTATATTTTGTTTTAACAAAAGTTTTACTTACAGACAAGCACGTTGAGCGTATTGACAGGTATCTACATTCTTAAATGTTCATTACAACAAGAAAAATAAATAAATGCTAAAGTAAAAAAAAAAACACACACACACACAGATGCAATATTATAGGGAAGGAGAATAAAACTAAATTATTGAAAAACAGTATTTAAATTCGAAAAAATAAAAAGATTAGGTATTGAGTGTCGATTTTACAAATTTATTCTTCGGCGAGTTCTATGCATTACGCCAATCGGTTAACAGAGTTCTACAAGCGAGCAACAAAATCAACCACAATGTTGCTACTTATAAAACTGAATGTACTATATGTACATAGCATAGACATTGTGGTTTCACTTTTTGTTTTACTTAAATATGTTTTTTTATACATGTAATGACCTTCATCCACTAGGGATGTTCTCAGCCAATTGACAATTCAGATTGTCAGATGGTTTATATATTGATATATTACAAAAAAATTAATTTTATATGGTTTCGTTTCATAAATTTAGACAAGACAACATGCACACTGCTTATTGAGGCTTAACAAAGAGGATATACTAATTGGACGTTCAGCATGACATTTAATCAATTTTGACTTGAATTCAGGGTATTGATCATTGATGGGACACTCGAAAAAAATATGATTGAGTGTTTCTTCAAACCCACAATCCCACAATGAAGAATCAACAATATGAAATTTGGCAAGATGACTGAGACAACTAGAATGTCCCAATCTTATTCTAGTGATAGATAAGATGAATTGTTTAGAAATAGACGTGAAATTATAGAACCAAGGTTTAACAGGAATAGAGGGTTGAAAAAGCTTTCCACTCCAATAACCATCGAGAATGAATATTAGATCAAATTATGGAAAAATAATCAGAAATAGGGATAGGCTCACAAGTAGGCACTTCGTCCCAGGTAGCTAATTTAGCTGCTCGGTCGGCAATTTAATTTCCTCAAATTCCCAGATGGCTTGGATTCCAAGCTATACTGATATTTGAATGAGTAATAGATAGTTGATGAAGATGATATCTAATACTTCAAATTATTGAATATGTGGCTGAATTTAACGGCGATGAGATAATTCTTTGCAGCGAACTAAGAGAATCTGATAGAATAAGCACATTTTTTACTTAAATATGTTAGTTTAGTAAACAACTCTTCAATAGATTTAGATCAAACTTAGTGATACTCATGAAGTGACTAAAATACTTTATTTCCCGTTTTTATATTACGCATTTATTATACTCTAAGACCATAGAATATTTATTACCTTAAAAATGCACCGGTACTTCATATATTTCTTATGTCGTCACGGTTATTTTTTTTATTTTTATTTTTATTACAGGTTATATGAGTACACAGTAGCATGACAGCTGGTGCTTTTGCGCTACTGTGTAGGTATATTTAAAAAAAAAAAAGTTAATACATAAAGTATGGTACGTCATACGATATATTCATAGCATATCATCCATCGTTATAAGATTTCTGACCCATATAAACTCATCAAAATCGTAAAACACCTGCCAATTCTCATCCTGGAAAATTGCGTAATATTTATTTATGATAAATAATATAATACGCCATCAAACCGTTTCCTCGGAAAGTAGGTAGAGAAGATCGAGAGCAACATAACTCTATCCTGATACACATCTCTTGCCTCATCCACACTCATACATCTCCTCACGCATACTCTGTGATTATTACGACTACGAACAGAGCCATCGATTAGCATTTGGTTAATTTGTTCATACCGCAATTTAATTGGGCGGCCTTACGCATACCTTCTACATTCGCATCGTAAATTTTTCGTCCTAATCTCTCTATATCCATTCGTTCAACACACCTAAACTGTCTCAAGGAATTTCTCTTAATTTTATCAAAAACGCTCGTACCCGCTCCACACTCTTTCCTTATATTTGAATTCCTTACTCTGTCATACACTATTTTACCACATATTCTCCTTAGAAATCCCATCTCAACGGCATTTATTCTACTTTACAAAATATTATTTAAAAGTAGTTAATTTATTTGGATCGAGTCCTTACATGTATGCAGTCAACTAAAATAGGCATCTGATTCCATGCACTGCGTCGATTTATGGTTCGATTCCCCGCGTGGACGCTTTGAATAGTGGCTGGCATCATTACAGCGGAAAATTGTCACGGGACATAATGGTGAAGTAGTGAACATGGATCTGACAGCCATCACAGCGGTGAGATGCCTCGGATAACCGGGTAGTCATGGATCTGGATGCAAATTATATGAATGGATTAATGTCGTCGCATAGCCGGCTCAAGCTGGTCTCTAGCTGGGCTGCGGCGAGCCTCTTCAAAGGACCGCCGGGTGATATACGAGAAGTACGATGCCACGAGAGCTATCATACCAGTACAGTGCTCACCTACCAGCAACATTATTATAGTAGGTAATAGCAACAATTTCATACCGTGGGAAATGAATATTTCATAGTGTCGCGAGTCAAAAACTTTTGGGTAGTCATGCCGTGTTGTGGCACTTTGTTTGCCAACGTTTTGGACCACATCGCAAGTCGCAAGTCAATGACTTTTGGGTAGTCATGCCGTGTTGTGACATTTTGTTTGCCAACGTTCCGGACCACATTGCAGTGTCCATCTTCAGAGCGAGTCTGTGTAAAGAAAGTAGTCTAAGGAGACACTGCAATGTGGTCCGAAACGTTGGCAAAATAAATGTCACAACACGATATGCCTACCCAAAAATCTTTGACTTGCTAATCTTATGGTCGTGAAAGCCTACGAAAATACACATTGCAGAGTTCATCTTCAGGGCGATTCTGTCCGTGTAAAAAAGGCAGCCTGAAGATGGTCACTGCAATACGGTCCGATACATTGGCAAACAAAGTGTCTCAACACGACAACTATCCAAAAGTCATTGATTTGCTAATATTTCGGTCGTGAAAGCCTACGAAAATACATTTCATAGTGTGAACAATTCGTCGGCCTCGTAGTCGAGTGGTTAAAGGTACTTGACTAATGCGTTGGAGGAACGCTGGAGGCCGCGGCGAGTGAGAAGAAAACATGTATATAAAAATGCATTTTTCTATTTCGGATTTTAAATAAATTTGTAAAAAGATATTAAAAAAAAAATATAAAAAAAACAGAAAAATGCATTTAAAAATATATATTAACTCTGGACTTGAAAAGAGTGATAGATCTTGCATCGCTCTGGAGCAACACCACCGCTCAGTATTGTAAGCCACGTGAAATAGATTTATCCATGTTTTGTGACTAACACTGAATAACCAGGTTTTGAATAACTCTCCTCCGACTGCTATACAGTATTTACATGTAATGGTAGTGTCATGGTGTCTAATGTGTAGTATAAGATAAAGAAAGCCGTTTTGAAATCCATTCCATTGAAATTTAACAAAGCTTTTGCCATAGTAATTTTCTACTGCAAATTGTTATGATTCATTTCAGTTGGAATATCTCATTTTATGCGTTTGTCATATAAGTAATTATTCTAGTGCAACATCTAGTAAATAATTATTCTTCTAAGTCACCTTATTATTGGCATAGTCAATAGAGGGGTCAGTTGCATCCTTAACCTAGCTAATTCGATACATCATTATTTTCTTTGAGATGTTTTAAGGAGAAAAATATGTCAAATACATTTGATATATGATAAAAGAAACAAGTTATTTGTAAAATTATGTGACAAAATAAATTTTGTATCAAAATTTGACTGTTTATTTCAATTTAGAGTTTAAAATTAACTTTAGAGTTTATTGAAAACGTTTTACTTGATCAATATACGAATATGTATTGGCAATATTTTGTAATGAAATAATTTTGGGTTGGTTAATTCAATAGAATAAATCAGGTAAGAGAAAAGTGATGAGCTGCGTGGCGGACTTACAGGTGCGCTCTTAGGTCCGTTTGATTGACTATTCTTGAACTATTTATATATTTGGTGAATGGTATGTACACCTGTAATTGATACATATATCCAATGCTATGCTCTGTACACCTGAAAATAGCAATGTGTCGAT
>JAPMAF010000655.1:0-13467 GCA_026537445.1 Silvatares holzenthali | reverse complement strand
GTCACAACACGACATGACTACCCAAAAGTCTTTGACTTGCGAATCTTTTGGTTGTGAAAGCCTACGAAAATACTTATGGTTAAATCCATTTCACATGAGATGCAATACAGCGTTGGCATTGCTCTAGGATGACGAAAGATCTACTATTTAAATTTCAATCGAAAAATGTATTTTATATAGTTAGTACAACAGGAATCAAACTTTGCATGTTTCAAACCGTCTGTATCTACTACAGTGACTGGTAATTTGTGAATTGCACAATCGAGCCACCTTAGTTTAGGTCTTCTGAAAGTCCTTCAGCATCCAATAGGATTATTGGCCATTATTCTCTTAAATGACTCAAACCAATATAGATAACAGCGAAAATCGAATACCACTTTGGCTACATGGTTAAGACACTTGATTAAAGCGTTGGAGGAATGCTGGAGGTTTTAAAAATACATGTACATATAAAAATATGCATTTAAAAAATAGACTGGAAAAGAGTTTTAAATCCTGTATCACCCTGAAGCAATACCACCGTTCAGTATTGTAAGCCACGTGAAATGGATTTATCCATATTTTGTGACTAGAACTGAATAACCAGGTTTTTAATCTTTCCTCCGACTTTCCGACACAGCGTTTACACGTCCAATTGCAATGAATATACCTTTTTCCTTATTCTTCGAGGAATGATATTTTGATTAAAAAAGTTTTGTGTCGGGCTTTAAAAATCATTTCAGACAAATTGTTTCATCCCAACGCCGGAAGAGCATTCCAGGCTTTTCGAGAACTTTATACTCAACCGTCAACCTGAATGGCTAGTATTATTTTATTCTTATACCGCTTCAGTCCAGTGTATTCTTATATAATAAGCAGGTTAACAAATTCAACTTTGAATTTCCTATTACAATCAGATCAATGTTGGCGTACAATAAAACGATTAGGGATGAAATTAAAACGAGAAATATATTTAAATTTATCACATTCGATTACACAATAGAACCGCGTGTGAATTTACATTAAATTTAATATCTATTTACAATATTTACAGAGGTTTTATAAAATTTCTGCAGGGCCCCAAACACAACGCAAGCCACCCATAATATCCACCCGAGTGAAGACTCCACCCGAGTGAAGGGGATCCCCCGAACAATGCAATAATAACACTTGATGACGAAGATACACTACGGGTGATTCCCTCCACTTTACAACTATTAACATCAAACCGAATCTTCATAGACTCGCTATATTTTGCTATACAACTTTGTCTGCCAAAATAGAGTGAAAAACAAAAAGATCATACTAAACCAGATGCAATCTTTAATTTTTCAAATTTTTTTTATAGAAATTCATTACTATATTTATATTGGAAGCATCCCTTATCCCAAGGGTGAATAATTTAATTTTACAATTAAATTTACGTGACATAATAGCAACATTGAAGTATATCAAAAATATGTTGCGTTTTAACTGTTCTTTGAGAATTGTCAAACGTCTCATAACCTCACATTTTGTTTTTAAAGCGACTGATACACTGGGATCGTTCCCTGGAAGCAAAATGCTGGATACAAAAATCCAGAGCTATCTTCATACATATCTTAAGTCACAATCTTAACTTGGTGCTGAGGATGAAAATGGTCAGATGTTATTTATTCTATGTTCTTCTATATTGTATAGAGACTTGAGACATTAGAAATATGGATTCACAGAAGAATGTATCAGTTGAAAGGATAGAATAATAAATATTGAAATTGTTTTTATTATTATTATTATTATACGATCACGCCGTTTCTCCGTTGGGGTAGGCAGAGAGGATCGAGCGCCAGACCATTCTTTTTTGACATACATCTCTTGCTTCTTCCACATTCATATACCTCCTCATGCATGCTCTGAAATTGTTAAAACTTGAAAATGTACTTTGGGTGTAATGCAACACCCTAAAATATAGAGTATAACTATATCACACCATCCAGGGAAAGACAGTTGGGAGACATGGACCTGAAGGCCAGAACTTTATGGTTTCAAAATCTGAAACAGTGGTTTGGCTATGCTTCTATTTAGAGTGGCGGCCGATTATGTGAAAGTAGACAACATTCAATGACAGATAACAATATCATAAGAAAAGACACAGAAGTGAATTTATTGAACATCAATTAACATAGGTCTCGATAGGATCTAGATTATAGATAAGAGGAATTACAGAAACTAATAGGCTGTTCCACAGCTAGAATATGTGCACAGAAGATATTTTACATTCCTCATTTGGGATACATCAACTGCATAAACAATAACGGAAATTATGTCGAATGGCTGTCTCAGAAACAACAGCCAAAATCAATGAGTCCATTTTCTGTGCGATATTATATAAAATAGACTAATTTCTATTATATTTTAAAGGGGAATTGCATTAAAAATATAACCATGTAATCAATTTGACAATTTGAACTGCAGCAGGCAGCTATTGCAAGAGTAACCACCCAGATAAATGATTTAGTTTCATGTTACACAATTTTGCACTCTACTTTGGCAACCGATTTGTATGCAAACACAAATAATAAAATAACATATCACATTGTTAGAGCAGGTCTAAAAACAATATTCGTTTAACAAGCACAAAAACACCACACGATTTAAACAATTATAATTAACATATTGACAAGAAAACAGCTATTGCTCCGTTACATCTCACCCTAACTGAAAAACTGTATATTCATATCATAATATTTATTATTTTCTATTTGAAACACTGCTATCCCACCACATGTCCGCATTGCATCTGGAAACGAATCGAGTTTCCATGACTTTGTGTGGGCTCGAAATTAGTTTATTTGTTATCTAAATGAGAGAGCAGCCCGGAAAAAGCTCATAACTACATGGTCCTGCATCTAAGGTATAGAAAGCAGCAATCAGTAAGGTATGTGGACATCCCCTATGGATTATGAAATAATTATCTGAGAAAGGGTGACTTCTCTGTAAGACGGGGCTTAGAGACAATATCACCAAATAGTTGGCAGAATCTTGAGAATGCCAAATAATTACTCCAAGAGGCCCCATGAGTCCATGCGTCCAATTGGACCTGAAAATTGATCACGGACAATAGCAATTCCTTGCCATGGATCAGCCATTCCCTATTATACCTAATGGAAGGGTATTGACAAGACCATAAAAAGGTGGTCAGATGTCTGGTTGCAGTCAACACAAAACTGGCATGAGGCCGATGGAACAAGTCTGCTATTGAAATTACCACGATCAGCCAGAAACTGGAGTGTTCAATAATTAGATGCAACCCAAGGAGGCAGGAATCTGCATCAGAGAAGTTAAAAATCGTTATGTGGTGGTATCGGTGGATGAATTTAAAACATGTACAATACAAGAAATATACAAGAATTAGTTAATCTCTGCCAAATAATCCCGTGATAATCG
Source organism: Silvatares holzenthali (assembly GCA_026537445.1). Classification (NCBI taxonomy): domain Eukaryota; kingdom Metazoa; phylum Arthropoda; class Insecta; order Trichoptera; family Pisuliidae; genus Silvatares; species Silvatares holzenthali. Next base: position 10,062 of record JAPMAF010000655.1, on the reverse strand, counting down.
ATTATAACACAATTAGGTTTAGACAAGAAAGGATTAATAGCAAAGGTTGGAGAAGATGAAAAAGCAACAAGAAAGTGAGAAATAAACAAGATAAAGAAATCACCTAATGGAACATGGCTACATCAGAAGAAATAATTGGTAGAAGGAAAGAAATCTAGTTGAATAAACCAATGAGACAGGTAAATTCATTTCACATGCTGTATAATGTTGAACTGCAGAATTACCTGCATCTGCCATGGCCCATAGTATAAGGCTCAAATATGTCAATCACCTAGAGATGCTCTAGACTTGGACCTCTAGAGTGCAATGAAAATATAAGCATGAAATGTCTTTTTTAATTTATTTTAAAAACAAAATATTTATTATAAAATATTGAGATTTACACATTGCGTACAATTTTATATAATACAGTTTTTCTTTTATGGTTCGATATAAAAATTAATGATCTCAACACTTCCATTCATCTTCCATCATTCGCCAAGGACAACCTAACGAAGCTCATAATAAACGACAGGACCAACAGTAAGAAGACTCGTAGTAAGAGAAAATATTTTAAAAAGATACAATTATTAAATTACGTATTAGAAAGAATTTGGGAGGAAAAATACTGATATGATGTATTATCCAATAAGTAGTTATTAAAAGTTGTAGCCAGGTTGATTTTGATACAACACGATGAATCAGAAATGTAAATGGAACTAAAGATATTTCATCCATACTCAAACACAATCGTTTTGTTCTACGTTATCGTATTTATAACAATATTTTAAACTTATGTATTGACTGTTTCATTTTCTATGTGTCATGATATCTTGTAAATGCCAATTAGACATAACATCTCTATGAGGTAATGCACACAAACATCGACCACACACTCACACAAGACACAGCGTGAGCACACCAGCTCAGCGTCAATTACCTCCTTCATCACCAAATAGCTACAAAGAAAGCGACATTACCCACCATCAGGTTTCAAATGAAGCAACAAAGATCACAAAGATATAACAATCTTCTCACAGAACCAAGTTTCACTGCTACCAGCTACAACCAAGAATGGATAAAGCCAAACTAAATTATTCACCAAATTCAAAGAACATTTTCCAAATCAGATATCATTTGATATTGCGCCACAATTCTTGGCCAAAAATTCAACAGAGTCACCAGTCATACACTTAGACATCTCTAGTGCATCTAGTCAATTTCACTACCGAAATATGAAGAAAAAAAAATCTTAACAAAACAGAGCGTGGACATGCAAAATCTGTGTATGATGAATCTACAGTCAGTGATGAATTACTGTATAGATATATGTTTTTGTAATTATCTATCGAATTAAATTGAACATGTCCACTGATGTACGACATATAAATTGCATCATAGCAAATGCAAAATAAGAATAATATCAAATCTTTTGATACAGCGTTTACAATATGGCGACAAGTATTATAATATCACTTCAGTATTATTAAATTATTCATATAAAAATAAGATATGACCAAAGGTATTATTAGCAGGGAAAGTGTTTTGCTCAAATAGAGAATGGTCACCATTTTTCACAACAGTATTAAGGGAAGTGTCCAAATGTAGAAAGCTACTAGAAAGTGACTACCTATCTGATAATTTTCGAAATATTATAACATAAAACAAACAAGAAATCTTCATTTAAGCATCCTGATTAAAGCGACTCAAGTATAGTGACCAAATGGAAGAAATTACATATTATGTTGATTGAATTTAATTGTTTTCATGGTGTATCTTTTCTCCTTTCCGTCTAAGCAAGTCTATAACAACCCTAGACGCTATGTGAGAGGTGGAAGACTTGAGGATAGGATAGAAATAGCACTGGTTCTGAAGAAACCTAAATTAATACATGACCGATCATTCCAAAGCGGTATATCGTATAAGAACTCTTCATTTCAATTGTATAAGATTGACTCGGCGCGTGGCAATTGCATATTGCATGACTCCAAACCTGATCTATAAAGGCACTAAACCACCCTAAGTGCCCTTGTGGTTTCTCACAAAATGGTACTATACAAATTGGGCAATAATATAACACAGGTACACTTTTGACCTTTGGTTGTAATGCAAATAAATCATAAAAAACATTGAATGACAAAATGATCTGATTCTTTCTATAAGTAAAAACTCAATCTGTTTTCATCTAGAGGATAGTTAAGTCCTCTTAGTAATTAATATCTAAACCATGTGCAATTAATTTCACAATTGCCAGGCTATCATTTTAGCATATGTGCTTGATGTTACCGCTTCGGTTAGGTTTCTAATCATATTTCATGACCTTGGAGTAGTACATCATTATACAAACATAAAGATTTCCTTTTTTTATATGTAATTATTCGATATTAAGTAATGATTCTTTGACTAAAGTGCATGAAATGATAAATATTAGTGACATTGCATGCATTTATGCAATTAGCTATTATTCCAAAGATGTTTTTCGTAATTCAATAATTGAATTACAATTGTGCTAAAAAAAATACCACGTGAGATAACGATTTAAAGGGGAGTTTGTATTGAGATATGAGCATTAATGTAAAATATTAAACCTGTAAATTAATTAATAGTTATCGAAAGATACGGAACGTGGAGGATTTTGGAAGGTGTATACTGTTTTAGAATCTGTGGAGAAGCATTGAAAGTTGGTTTGGCAGAGACAATGAACAAACTGAAATATTATAATATCAAAAAATCTATATAATAAATTAACACAAAGTAAGATGTAGAGAATAACTTGTAACATTAAACATGTTTGGTAATTTGTATAGTTTACAATATTACCAAAAAATGTTTAAGACCAAAATTTGCAAGCATAACATCACGCCAAGTTCTGATAGGGGTAGGCAGAAAGAATGGAGTGCCACCTGTATCTATTCCGAACACACACCTCTTGCCTCCTCCACATTTGTACACCTCGTCATACATACACAACAGTTATTGAAGCTTCTCACATTGTCTTCATTAAAAAGCTGAGAAACATGCTCCTGCTAAGTTTATCTAGGCCTTCCACAAACTGTTATCCCACTTAGATTTGCACTGTAGATCTGTTTTGCTAGCTAGTCATTTACCATTTTCTTGACATCTAAGCCATCTCGAACATCCAACATTCATTCTGTCCATGTTGTTACTTTAATTAGCATTGCTCTCTGATATTTTCATTTCTTATCCTATCACTCAGGGTCTTCCCGCACATGTTTCTCAATCTCATCTCCACAGCATTTATTCTACTTTCATCCTTCATCTGCCAAGTTCACGTGTCGTTGCTATACAGCAAGGTAGGTACTGAAACTACATTATGTATCACCAACTCATTTTTCAATGCCATTAATATATAGGGTTTGTTACCATAAACTCCTTCATGTTTCCTATTGCTATGTGAAATTTAATCCTTCAATCTACAACAGTACCGTACAGCAGCTTTAAACTGTGCCATTTGCACCAATATTGAAATGGCGTCGAAAGATTTGTTGAGTTCTACCAACAGACTTCTTACCGAACGCCCTGCATTGCATTGCCTATTGTTCCATAACTACTGAAATGATATGCTTCTCCAAAGCAATTGACTACTCTTCCTTTCCTTACCACATTTAACTGCCGAGTACAGTTAATTTTAAAAACGTCTTGTTCCAAAGTGTCACTCCTGCGTATAATTCTCTTTCTCGAATAAGTCACCCTTTCTCTAATGATTATTTCATAATATATTAGGGAATCTTTATGCTATCATTGATTACTTTCTTCAGCATTCTGGGATACAGAACCATGAGTTCACAACTCCTCTCGGGTGCTCTTCTATATTTTTTTAATATTCATATAATCAAGGTTCACCAATATGCAATAATTTAAAGTGTAATAGCGATCTCTGTCACGCAACTTCAATTTAATGAATACTGACGGCCAGATTCATATCACAACTTCCATACATCATGAATAACTGAGTAAATATAATTTCAAATTATATTTCGCGAAAAATAAATCTCTATTCATTCATCGTGCTTGCAGAAGTGTCGATAGATAAAAATTTCGCTAAAGAGATGGTATTAACAATACCATAACACATTGAAGATTAAAGAAGGTATTTCCTATTGACGGATCGGCTGGAGACAATCTAGATTAAACCAAACCGGTTCACTGAGTTTACGTCAATGACAATCTGACATACCGAAAACTGATACTATTCTAAATTAAATTTACAAACTGATCGTACAAGAACATATTCAATTTTGCATTGCCTACAAACGAGACTTAAATTTCTTTACACACCGCCGGCCTAATACTTAGTGGACGTGTAATAATTATTTATTATATTATATTATATACATGCAGAGAATCCTCGAAGACGAATAAATTATCAAGGAGAGTAAATATACATACCGTAGACGTTTATAGTCGCGAGCGGTCAGGGTAAGCGTTTTATATACACAAAGTATTGGACAGATTTCAAAACTGAATCTACAAAGAAAAACACTCCTCAATCCGTTCACAATAGATTAACGATAATATTAACAATTGATCTTGCGTTTATTGGATTTCCTTGCGTTTCTCTCCGAATCGCATCCGCAAAGACTTATCTTTTGCTTTGCTAAACAAAAAAAAAACAAAAAAAAAAATTATAATAATCACTTGTCGCAAGCAGTTTACAGCAAAATATACCCTCACGTTTTATCATGTCTCCATCGAAGCTTTCGAGGTGTACTGAGCATTATATTAACAGTGAAATTAGTGAACAAAGTAATCAATCAAATAATTTCTTACAAACACGAGGCTTCAATTGTTTATTTAGAAATTACCAATATTTGTCAACTTTTATCTAAGGAAAGATTGAAAGGCAGTATCATTGGATAGAGAAGACTATGTCAATGAATATCTAGGATACTGCAATCCTAATTTACCAAGAAGAGGAAGGCGGTAATAATTATGTGATGATATATCCATCAGCTTTTTGTTTTGTTTGCACCCAACTATTTTTGGATTGGTCGCTAGATAATATTATTAGAACTGAATTAAAGTACATTTAAAAGAAATTTACTCTAATTCAGTTCAAATAATGTTAATTCAATACCATTTTATAATTCTTAAAATATCCAATCAATAAAGTGTCATTCAGAGTTATTCCAGAGTAGTGGCAATAGCACCTGATTTTACTAATACCCAATGCCAAAAGAAACTGCCCACGAATAACTTAATGTACAAACACTGAGAATCAACCAAGAGAGGAAGACATTGTTCAGTTGACCTAGGACAGGCGACTTCGATGTCTATATACTCGGAAAATTGACTCCGAGTAGACGAAAGATGGCAATGGAATAGAAAATTTAAATCGATATATTAATCTATGAATCCCCGGAGAACTTTTCAAAGGAGTTTCTGATTTGTCATGATTATCAGTCACATTGTTCTAAGACGATAATATGTATTAAGTTACCCATAAACAGTCATTTACTTAAAAATGTGGAGAATCCATTAAGTTATAGAAGAAAGAAGCAAACGGAAGAAAGTAAAATTATATTACTTCTATGAAAATAAATTAAATTTAGAGTGAAAGCAAATTCATATTTTTAAGTGCTTTTTGTTGAATGTTCAATTCTAGAAAATAATTGTTCTTTTTCGCTGACGAAGAAATACTCCGACGCCACAATTGTATTTTAACAGTAGCCAAGGAGATGCGAGTAGAACAACAGATTCGCAAGTCAAAAGTCAAAGAAAGACACAAGTCAAAGAAAGAAAGAAGGCAGAAGGCAGAAGAAGGAAGGAAGTCAGACAGCCTTCTTTACACAGACAGACTCACCCTGAAGATGGACACTGCAACGTGGTCCGAAAAGTTGGCAAACAAAATGTCACAACACGACATGACTACCCAAAAGTCTTTGACTTGCGAATCTTTTGGTCGTGAAAGCCTATGAAAATACAGAACAGATGTTCGCATAATTTAGCAGAGATAGAGAATAACACAACGGATTCACAGAAAAACACGAAGAAATCCAATACCCACAGCCACGCACATGACAATTGCGAAGGTCTGAAAGATCGCGCCAATCAGCCTGATGGGCATCGGCTGCCTGGAGAGTTGCTCGGCTAGTGCGGGTGGCAGGGCGGCCTCTCCGATGGGGCGCGGGGCTGAGTCCAGGCCTCCGGCGGGGGGCCCCTAGCAGGCGGGAGCCTCCGGGGGCCCCTCCTGCTTGTGGCACCATTCCACGAAGTCGTCGATCAGTACAGGCCACGCTCCCTCTGCGTCGTAATTGCTCATGTCTTCGTCTATATGAGACGCGAAATCCAGTAGCAGGTTCCAGGTGTCTTTGGGTATTGATCTCTTATGATGTTCCTGGAATTGAGATTTAAATCATTCAATTATAATATGTCATCACACAGGTTTATTATTTATTAAAACTATACTTGAAAAAACAAAGCAATTGCTTTGCTAGGTAATCATAATATACAACTAGGTTTATTTAAACAAGTGTTAATTAGTCATAGTAATGGCTAAATATTATACATCTTACATTTTGTTTTCTATTTTTTGCTCAGATAAGTTTTTTGCCATGAGACAATATCTACCAGCTAACTCTACTTAAAATTCACATTTGAGAAATTGCAGTACATGCCTAGTGTTAGTCAGGTTAGAGTTACTACATGAAGCCAATAATCAAAAAACCACTGCCCGAACCAACCACAGGTGAGAAGAAAAGCCAAAGAACAGAATGAGGAAGAAAGTAAAAGAAAAGAGTCAAGTGACATGATACGAGGTATCTGCGCAAACAGATGGTATCTGGATACATCTACAAGATGCCTAGAACACTTTGGATTGCTAGATGAATAAACATTTACATTTCGAAAGTACTGAATATGAAAGAAAAGTTATCTACTGCATATAGTAGGAGAATATTGTCCCAATTGGAAATGTGGAAAGATAAATAACCTAGATGAGATCCAGGTTGATGGATTGGGCAATTGGTGGGATCTTTATAGATTATAGATTTTCTTCATAGTTCTTCTCGAAAACTATGAGGAAAAATAATTCATACAAAAGGAATGATCACTAAATTGTAAATCAATAAAATTCCTAGCTCCCTAAAGATTTAATATTTGCATTCTCTTAACTCTTATATAGGATGCTCTATCGGAGCAGGCATATAACATCCCAAAACGCTGTAAGGTAAGTGAAAAACTTAAGAATAAATTGGAGTTTATTGCGAGTCATGAAGATCCATATTAAAGGTGGGTGGAAGATCATTCTATAGCTGGGCCGTTTCGCATAAGAATGATTTAGAGAATTTAACCGTTTTTATATATTCAATAAATTATTAATACATGGTAAAACAGTATACGATAGAGTATTTCCATAGGCTTTCATGACCATGAAATTCGCAAATAAAGACTTTTGAGTAGTCATGTTGTATTGTGATACTTTGTTTGCCAACGTTTCGGACTACATTGCAGTCAATCTTCAGGGTGAGTCTGTCTGTGTAAAAAAGGTAGTCTAATAGGGTGCGGAATGCCATAGGATAGAGTATGGAATACTGATATGAGAAATAAATGTGGAGAGGGGCAAAATTAAAAAAAGTGCTCTGAGATGGCTTGGACATGTAGAGCGAATGGATACAGAGAGATTAGTAAGGAAAATTTATGATACGAATGTAGAAGGTAAGAGACAGATTGCCCAAGAAAATCATGGCATGATCAGATCAACCAAATTTTAATTAACGGCTCCGTTCATAGTCACAATAATCGCAGAGAATGAATGAGATGTATGAACATGAATGAGGCAAGAGATGTATGTCAGGATAAAATGGTGTGGGGTTCGATCCTCTCTACCTACCCTTTCGGAGAAGCGGTGCAAGTAAATATTGAAAGATATCAGGATAAATTGTTCGAAAATCTGATGCAATTGATTCGATAATAGGAAAGACCACCTGATAATAAAACAGAGGATATCTATTTTTATAGTCTTAACCACAATATATATTATATAACTAGTTTTTCTAACTAGTTTCGTCTCAGCAGCAAACCATGATCACAGGAGTCTTTAAAATTATTAATATATTGACCACAAAGTAACCAAAGATAAAGTGAAATAATAAAGGATAGCTATACTTACCACAAATGCAATAAGCTTAATAACTAGAAGAAAAGACGATAGCTTGGAAAAACTGAAAATATTCTAAAAGGGGAACAATGAGTAATACTCCTAAATTATATGCATGGTTCCTGGAACCTACAATTGCTTTAGGGATCGTTCTATGGAAGTATTTGTATCAAAATTGCTATGAATTCTGTCTGTTGGCATACTAAAGCATTGTAAAATTTATACCATTGTCAGGTGTATTGTGTCACTAATGTATTTCCTAGCAATTTATTGTCGGGTCTAGTCATTGTAAATCGTATAATGAATTAGTGGAGTTAGAGACCAGTTGTCAAGCAAATCGATTTGATGGAATGGAATCGAGTACATAATCCTATAAGATTGCATACTTAAACAATTAAATAAATTATTGTGATCGCATTCAATTGTCCGCCTCGTGGTTAAAGGCACTTGACAAAAGCGTTGGAGGAATGCTGAAGGTCGCGGATTTGAATCCCGCCAGAGTGAAAAAAAAAAATGTATATAAAAATGCATTTATGTATTCAGATTTTATATATATGTGTAAACATATATTAAAAGAAATCAAAAACACCAAAAAAAATGTATTTAAAAATATATATTCCCTCTGGACTGGAAAAGAGTGGTAGATCTTGTATTGCCTTGGAGCAATACCACCGTTCAGTATTGTAAGCCACGTGAAATGAATTTATCCATGTTTCATGACTAGAACTGAATAACAAGGTTTTCAATCTCTCCTCCGACTGCTATGCAGCATTTAATTATGCAATTGTACAGCATGTTACAGACCCAGACGGATGGTGGTGTCATGGTGTCTCATGTGTAGTATAACATAAAAAAATCATATTTTTTTCAGTGTTTCAGTGAGGAGAAATCTGATTATTCAGTTCTAGTCACGGAACATGGATATATTCATATCATGTAGCTTACAATACTGAACACCGGTATTGCTTCAGGGCGATACAAGATCTACCACTCTTTTCCAGTTTAGAATAAATATATATTCTTAAAGGCATTTTTGGCTTTTTTTAAATATATATTTTTACACATACATTTTTAAAATCTAAATCGAAAAATGCATTTTTATTTTTTTTTTCACTCCGGCGGGATTCAAACCCGCGACCTTTAACAGAAAACACTTTAGTCAAGTGACTTAACCACTCGATCATGAGGCCAATAGTATCGTAAATAAAAAAATGCAATTTAGGATATTTCTTTCTAAAGATTTGTCTCTGCACTCCGATAGAAAATTATTTTGTAAATAGCTAATTGAATCCGATCTCAAAGAATGCTCATTCGTCAGCGATACAATATTCCCAGAGGCGCAACTTATGTTGGTTGCCAAGTAACTTTTGGCACACAATGGAGAGTACGGTAGAGTGTAGGAAATTCTCGCATTGTGCAACAATCACACCGCTTCCTACCATTCACTTATTCAATGCCTCGTTAATGGTCGCCAAACTAATTCATTACTTAAAAAGAAAACGCACAGCACTTTCTAATCTTTCATCTTACAAACATTTGCCTTATGATATAAAAATAAAACTGTATGCATTTGAATACAATATCTCATTTGAATTAATGAATTCTGATGACCGTTTTCAGTAGACATCAAAATAATTATGTGATGAATATAAAGTAAATTATTCTAACATAGTTTGTAATGCATTCATTAATAGGTAAACCTTGAAACGTATGCCGACCTCGTGGTTAAGACACATGACAAGCGTTGGAGGTCAGGTGTTCGAGTCCCACCGAATTGAAAAATAAAATTTGACTTTTCGATTCAGATTTTAAAAACATATTCGTAAAATTATATTTAAAAGAGGTGATAGAATAACTAAGTGCAAAATTACAGTTGAAAACGAAGTTCTAGAGCAAGTCGAAGAATTCGTATACCTGGGAAGTATGTTCACGAGAGATGGCAAATGTGAGAGTGATATTGAAAG
>JAPMAF010000652.1:0-13476 GCA_026537445.1 Silvatares holzenthali | reverse complement strand
ATATATCTTTCTATAAAACTTATTGGGATTGCATAGCAATTAACAATACTAATTTTGTAGTGAAAAAATCTCCAACGATTTTCTTTAACACGCACTCTTTTATTAACTTTGATAATATTAATAAAAGTGCCGTTTTCGTAAGAAAATTTCTTTATGGGTTTTTTATTCCATAAAAACCAAAATCTTTTTCTATTATTTGTAGTGTCCATTTAGCTATTATTAAACACACGATACATTCCTCAATGTATTATTATAGACAACCCTTCAACGTATTATTTTAGTTACGACGTTCTCCGAAAGATAAGATGGTTGCCCTATTTTTTTTGCAAGCAACCTTCTTCCATCGATTACTTTTTAGCACATTAGAGGCAGTGACTTGATATTGAAAACATATCTTTGATTGCCTTTTCTTATTTAAATCAAAACCATAACAAAATGTTTACTAGGGAACTTAAGTTTAGTATGAGAAATCAAATTTTGAATAATCCAATTATACGTAGACATCGATAGGAAAGATATTAGCACTCCTTAATCTTAAAAAATGTTCACGCTTTATATTAAACTGTACTGAAAAAGTATTCGTACCACTAGACACAATACGAGCACTATTGTGATCGATTTAGTACACACGCGTGTCGGCGTGTGCAGCCAAAGAAAATGTTGCAGGTAGTTCATGTCTCATAGAACATATTACCGGCCATTAAGTTTATTTTTATGACATCATAAACTTATGCATGCTTAAATAATTCCGAATCACCGCTATGTTTTGTTTATGCGGAGTGGGTGGGTTGCGGTGGGTTAGCGGCGTGTGCACGGATATATTACTGAACAATGTAAAGCTTAAGATGATGCGAATTATTTATTGTACAAAGGTAAGGTAGGTAATGTTAAGTGTTGATATCTTGGCACTAAAACCAATTGCAATTGCAATTATGAATTTACGATTGTATGCAGAAGGTGATAATATGCAATATTTCCTTCAGCCAACCCGCTCATGGCTGAGTATCGTGGTCACCGATTCAATTATTTTAAGTAATCCCGTCTTACACAAGAAGGACTTAGAGAATCTATTAGCTCATATGCACTCAATATCAACTGTGAAGTAATGACGGGCGTTCGCAAAACGCGTCGCTCTGCCAAACACAGCAGCCCGAGGAATCAGTGATGCCAGTTCTCGAGAGCATCTTATATCGGCAAAACAAGCAAATCATCCCGACCTTTCTTCTGTGCTCTAACGCAGTAAGCAGTAAGTGCTGGATTATTTATTAAATGAACCGCATGCCTCTGCACAGAGTCGAAAAGATTCTTTAGATACTGTTCATTGTTCATACATTTCTAATATTTTACTTAAACAAATGACTATGAAGTTAGTTAGCCACTTATTGCTTTCCGTATTGCAGTATTATTAGAAGATAATTTTTACGATACATTTCTGTTTCAAGCTAATACCTCTTTTACTAGTAGTTTCCCATTACTCCGGATTCGTGAGAAAATCAGCTCAAACGCACTGAAATTATATATAATAATAATATGTTCCAAGAAAACAAATCGTTACTATTCAATTCCATTATGATATACTCGCGCAACTCTAGTATTTAGGCTTCTATGTACAATCTACAGCATTGACGATCCTCAAACAATAAATAAAGGCTTATATAAAAAAACATTCAAATAGCTCAATTCTCTTTTTTCATATTATTCCACCATTTTTGTTTATATATTTGGTTAATAAGCAAAGAGCCACATTTTGAATGTTTAAATGTCGCTCTAACATATTATGTAGGTCATGTGCATTACACAAAGTAGGAAGCTAGTGAATCTCATGTATCAGCAGTGAATCTATTTGCGTTTATTTTGACAATACACTTCAATCAGTCAAGAAATTTGTGGAAAATAAAACACACTTAAGAAACGGAATGACAATTTAAAGGTAAACGGTCGAAACGCGTCTGCCAGAGTAAGAGTTAAAATTATCCGATCTTGACTCGAACAATGCACGCGACTGGCACATACTTGGGAGGAGTTATTTATTTTCAAATTGATAGAAAGCTGGCGAAGAAATGAAATACATTTTTTGGTCGACTGCTTTTTTTTCGTTCCTACGTCCGTTCGCATTGCTCACCTCTGGTGACGTCACAGCATCGCCGCCGCGACGCTCCGCGTCGGTCGGCTCACCTTTTTTTGTACAGGACTCATTTCGTTAACGGCTCTAAGATCTAGATAAAAACGCACCAGTAGGATTTGAAAACACGTGGGTTTATTATTAAATACGACGTACAACATACGAATATATTTGGCGTGTCTTTATTTTTATAAAACTATCGCATGTAATTTAACCACTGAGACGTAATTATTATAATAGATATCTTCACACTTAAGATAAAAGTAAACATTAGAGAGCTATCTTAAGAAATTCCTTGTGCTTGAACTTTTTCTACTAGTATACTCTTATATTGAATTCTTTAGCTCTATTGTGGATTTTTTCCGATTTCTTTCACCTAATAAACGGCAGCCTTAAGGCAATTGTTTTATCATATTGCCTCGGCTCAGGTCTCCCGCACTCCTTTGTACCGTTTGATTATTGGACAATATTCACTTATTTGTTGTAAATGGTCGAGCCAACGTAATTCACCCTTTTAATTGAAGAAAAACAATTGACCATACCGTTGCCCTGTTATAGATCATACAGCTCTCACTTATATTTTCTTCTCCAAGTTTTCTAAATTGAACCAAATATTCGAGAAAAAAATCCTTTTAAAAGTACCTAGAGATTTTACGTCTCGTTTGATGAGTTTTGAGCTCTCAAAAGCAAATTTCAGGACATGCATAATGTTTTGTAGAGTGTCATTTTAGGGTTTCTCGAGATTAGTATCTCTTAACTGATATTGTTTCCTTTGTTTACCAAAGGCTCGAAACAATGAAATTTTACACATCATTTTATTGATTATCGATATTTGAGAAGTAGTTTAATTCTGACAACCAGGAAAAACAATACGGTTTTCTAAAATATAATATTTCATATGATTTTCATAACACGTGTGTATGTGTACTTTTTTTTATTAAGCTCTTTAAACTTATTTTATTTGACATGGTCAGTTACATTTCAACACATGACAATGTTAAGTTAAACCGGGCAGTTAAAAACATAATTGTCTTCCTTCGAAACAAACACGCTGTATTTCCGCCATACCTCTGATGGGGCATTGCTCTCCCGACTTCTGGTTAGGGCGTCTCGGCGCTTCTATTTGGCGTCCCTTATATCAGTTTAGCGATAACCGCCGCCTCGTCTGCTTGTGCCGCTTACAGACGCCTCGCTTCTCCTCTAGCGTTCACAAAACCACCATCCGCATCTCAACCCGAAATGTCAAAAAAATCGCGCTATTTGTTTGAAAGTTTATTTACCAAAGCATTACCCTTAACAAATTTCAGATAGTTAAAAAAATAAGTTGTAGTTAATATACTTAATATATATAAACCATTAGTATATAAATAAAACTGTTTTGTGAAGATTCGCAATGGAAATCGTGATTTTGTGTAACACCATTATTTCATCGTTGATAGTGAAACATAGCCGAATAATTTCGAATACTTTCATCGCTTGATACTCGTAGTTTGTAGTAATCAGTGCTCGAGATGTCGTACTGCCGTATTACTGGGTGTAGTCGAGGACTGCCTAAACCCAATTATTTTCCTCTTCTGCCGCCAATATCGCCTGCAGACGCACGACGCTTCTGCAGAATCACTGGCAAGTCCTACGGCTTGCCCTCGCACCACTATATACCTGTTCTTTTATCCGCCAGTTCAGCACACAAGGCCAAGTGCAAAATAACCAATGTATCTGGAGACTTAGGACCCCATCATTTCGCTCCAGAAATCAATTATGGCAACCGGAAACACGAAATGCTACCAGATTATCGATACGTTTTTCCTGTTCTCGATGGATCGAATGAAGCTCAGAAAACGTTGATTGATATGATTAGTGCGAAACAAATATTGGAAGATAGAAAATACGTATACACAGTCGACGAAAGACGGTGTAGTCTTGTGTTCCCGGCTGGTCTGGAAGCTGCTGTCCGAGATGGCGATGTTCGAGACGTGATGCTAGCGAAGGATTCAGACACAATTCTCATAAAAATGAAGCAAGGTCGAAACGTGTCAATGGATTTTGTCGATTTTGAAGAAAAGTGTGAATTGTACGTTGGTGAAGGACCAAATGATAATACACTAAAAGATATAGAAACAGAAGAATTAGAAAAAAGGAAGAAACGAAAACGCAATCTTGGATTGGCAGGAATGAAAAAAATATTTGAAGAAAAAGATAAAATAGCTGAAATACAAGAAATAGAAGAAGAAAAGTACAGGGAGGAACGATTGTCGAAGAAGATTAAACACGAAGTAGAGCATATCATACCAGTGACACTTGATGAACCCTCGAAACCAGAAAAGAAATCGGAAGTTATAAAAACAGAAACGACAAAAAAAGGAGAAAAGATTAAAAGTGAAAAGAAACCTGTCAAAATTCCCGACTCCAAAAAGATAACCCCAACCATTGTCGCTAACGGGGATTGGAGAAATTTAATGCGTCCGTTGATTGAATCGTGGGATTGGGACACTTTTGAAAGAGAAGCCGCTGCAGCTATGGGGATTCCTCGAATAACTTACCTGCCACAACCTATCAAAGCTAAGGCGTTACAAATTTCTTCAGAACTTCCAAATGTAGTTCCGGAGATTTTAAACATTTCAACAGGTTTTGAAAACGTCCCATCTATTGAACCATTTTCTCCAGTAACAGAGACACCCGATGTTGAATTAATTTCTCTCATAAAACATATTCCTTCTGAAAAATTAGAAACAACAGCAAACGTGAAAGAAAATCTATCTAATATTGGAATCGACTCTGAAGAACAACTTCCTTTCTTAGATGAAATTTCAGATGTTGTAAAAGAAATCACGAAAGGAAAATCGTCAAGAGTCAATAAAGTAACCGGTCTTACTCTAGATATCAATGCCGCCAAAAAATTCGTTCCTGGACAAATAGTTAATACTCCCGCTGGTGACAATTTTGTTCCCGGACAAACTGTAGATACTCCTTGTGGACCAGTATTCGTCCCTGGTTTTACTGTATATACACCAAATGGCCCTGCTTTGGTACCTGGTCATACTTTTTTAAACAGTAAAACCAATGAACCATTTTTTGTGGCTGGACAGACTATTGAAACATCCGAAGGGGAAAAGTTTATACACGGCCAAACCATCCGCCTTGAAGATGGGTCTTTGAAATTTGTTGAAGGACAGACTATATTTTCCTCAGATGGGCCGAAGTTTGTTCCAGGCAAAGTGTCGCAGAGTCCAGAAAAAAAGAAAACATTTGTACCTGGGCAAACTATGAACACTAATGACGGGCCGCAATTCATTCCTGGGCAAACAATTAAACATGAAAATGGAGAAATTTTTGTTCCGGGACAAAATGTTTGCATGGATTCAGAATGGAAGTTTGTTCCTGGTCAAAATATAAAACAAAACGATGACATTAAATTCATTCCAGGAACAACATTAAACACGGAGCAAGGTCCCAGGTTTGTAGCAGGTCAAACAGTAATTTTAAAAGACGGTAGTCCAATGTTTGTTCCTGGTATTACGATCGAAAATGACGGTAATGTCAATTTCATTCCCGGTACAACAGTTGACACTTTAGATGGCCCAAAATTTATACAAGGACAAATTGTTAAAACACCCGACGGAGACAAATTCATGCCAGGCAAAACCATTGTTGGCCCAAACGGGGAAATTGAGTTTGCAATAGCAAGATCAATCAAAGATATCGTATTCATGGAGCCAACACCGACTGGACTAGTAATAGATAGCTTTTCTATGTGCGTTAATAGTGATTCGGTCTGTGTATTTGGCCATATGGTACAAACTGAAAAGGGGATAGAATTTTTCCCAGGAGTTGAATGCCCCACAGTCGATGGTAAAATAGTAGCGGGAAGACTAATCAAGGGTGAAGAAGACGGGGCAAGATTTGTTCCCGGAATGATGATCGATGGTGGCTTTGTTCCCGGGCAAATAGTATTCACTGAAAAAGGAGAAAAATTTGTTCCCGGTCAAGTTATTGAAACTCTAGATGGGCCCAAATTCGTGCCAGGTCAAGTAGTAGAATCGAAGACTGGCAGTAAATTTGTTCCTGGACAAACTGTGGAAACTGAAGAAGGGCCAAGGTTTGTACCTGGGCAAATAGTTGAAACTAAAGCTGGGCCAACTTTCATTCCCGGCCAAGTAATATCAACCGAAGAAGAAGGATCACGATTTGTACCGGGTCAAGTAGTTGATACCGAAGAGGGACCTCGATTCGTTCCCGGCAGAGTTGTAGAAACTGTTGATCGTGGTGTGACATTCGTTCCCGGACAAATAGTGCATACAACCGAAGGTCTCAAATTCGTTGCACCTGATTTAACAGAAGGCGAGGAAGGTCTGGAGTTCTCTGTTCAAAGTTTCGTGGTTACGCCTGAGGAACTGAAACTATTAAAAGTACAAGGTGGGGATGTTTCTTCTAGAGGTGAATTAAGCATTGATTCCAAAATGCTAAGACAACTTTCAGAAGCTGGAATGTCTGTCGGAAGACAAGTTCCTGCTGAAATACCGATAATAGATATAGTCCTCGAGCACACACGAAATTCCAGACTGCTCGAATCTTTCATCACCACATATGGGTTCAAGGAAGATGTCACTGAACAACTAAAAACAATTATTACATCCATCATAGAAATGAGTACTAACATTCATGAACAACGGAGTATCGAATCAAATAATTACACAGATCAGTCAACAAAATCTACCCGAGACGCAAAATCCAACACATCGGAAAAGAAACTTCATAATGGATTTGCACATGAAGAATCAAAAGACAACAAAAATAATATAGAAAATATTAAGAATGCTATTGCTGCTGCAGTACTGGCTGCAACCGTTATTGCTGAGCAATGTGAGCAAGAAAATAAAACAAATAATAACAATAGTCACAAGGATAAATATAAATGCGTGCTTAACTCAATCGATACGATATTAGGGAAATCGCTAAATGAACGTTTTATTGCATCTGTCTATAATATCTTGCAAAACGACGACGACAAAGAACAACTGTTTAATCAAATAATGAAACACTCATCAAAGAATAAGGTTGAAATGCTTAAACTTGCTGTTAATAATATAGTAGAGGACGAAGTAGTCAATGAAGAAATTGTTGTCGAAAAACTCGGCTTTGTTTTACGTGACGAGAAAAGCTGTTTAGGACCCGCTTTCAAAAACATATCTACTTCAAATTCCGCTCTAATTAAAAATGTGCTACAAAACATATCAGAAACCGCCGCGTGCCTCGCAACTGAACAACAAGCAACCGAAACCCTACAAAAAGCAATCGTATCTGCCGTCAGGCAAACGAGTGACGTTCACCTCAATAAATTACTTTCGCACGGAAGTAAGGATGACATTCATCAATTGCTAATACAATCTGTAGGACTTGCAAAAACTTTAGGAATGCATTCCGTGGCCAAAAGCTTGTTGAATGTTTTAGCAGACAATAAGAGCATCGACAAATTAGCAAAGGATGAAACCGCCTTGGAAACATTAAGGAGATTAACCGTCATGCGGCAGCTTGCTGAACGTACGCCGAGTCTCAACTCTGCATTGAAAAAGCTCGAAATAGATCCAGAATTGGCAAGAACTGATCCGAAACTGAGAGAGCTCGTCAGAGAAAGCGCCGCTCTTATAATTGTCCCCGAAGAGCCACCATTGCAAAGTTCAGCCGATGTACCGATCACGCTGTTCAATAATGAAAATAGCCTAGCAATGGAAGATTTTTTGCTTCAAAGGAAAAAGCACCCTGGAACAGTATTAATCATGAAGAAGGGATTGCAAGCAGTCATTCCGAGAGAATCCAGTAGAGCTGTCCTTACCGGTCAAGTGGCGTACACATTACTGGATGAAAAAGGCATTAATCATTTTGAACCGCTACACGTATTTTCAGCTCTTAGGCTAAATAAACCGACCGCTCATAGATTCTCAATGTACTGTTGCCAAGTAGCAAAGGATGATGAAGATCTAGACAGCCAATCGTTGACGGAATGCAGTAGTTTGAGCGATGATGTTAGAATGACGAGGTTAGGAGGTTGGGTCAAAAATCAAAGAGGCGTAAATATAGAAAAGGATTTATCAACACGCAACCCGCCAGGTTATGAAATAGGTTTAAAACACACTCCGAGCTTTAGGAAAATGGATTTTGCTAATCGGTCAGACAGTTGTATTTTCGATAAGGTAATGGATATCTACTACTGTAGTGAGAAAAATTAAAACCGTAACATAATATACAACTATAGTTAAAGTTTAATATTTTTTCTTTTAAGGTGGATGATGTCATTGTGGCATCACGCGATTACACGGCATCCGCAGAAAATGAAGTGTCGCTTAAAGCTGGTGATATTGTAGAAATTCTTCAGACTTCAGCACAAACTGGCACCAAGTGAGTATGATTTCAATCTAAATTTCTTTTTGTACTCATTTCCTTGAATTTGTAGCTTTTTCTGTCGGTAAAATTATATCCATATTCTTCTTGGATGATGTTGGCAAGCGATCTGCAGGCAAATGTTTCTTCTCATCGAGATTAGTGTAAATCTGTAGAAAAAACAAATACTGAGAAATATACACATATATGTCCGATAGTTTGTTACCATACTTTCCTGGGATCGTTTGATTTAATACATTTCGAACATTTCAAAATACATAGAAGTATACCGCAATAATGATCATACAGCGATTAAATATATTTTTTAATTAGACTGTTTTGGAACTCATTGCAAATATAGTATATGATTACCGTTTTTGAAACAACGCTAATCACTTTTAATCTGTTCCTTGATTGGCATCACACATAGAAGCCAGCTCTTCTAATATTGAATAGTTCACTAATATTTGTCGTCTATTTAAGAATATTCTTGGTCTATTTCGTTATTCTCGGAACTTCCAACAGACCTGTGTTCCAGCAAATTAGCTCACATATACACATGATAATCAGAAAGTACCGGAAATATGTAAATAAAATAAATGTGTTAATTTTTATGCAAATTTATTTTATCTCCGTCAAAATAACCATTTGAGGCGACGCACATAAGCCGACTTTAAGCTAATCCAAATCAAATGAGAAAATCTAAACATCTTGTATAGTTCAATATAGGAATAGCCTTCAATTCTTTCGACGTATTTTGTTTTATCTCTTCTAACGTCTAAAATCTCTTACCTATTATGCGAGTTTAGAGAATACAAAAGAGTGACTTGGTGCCATATATGGCATATATAGCGCATGTTAGACGGTACCGGACCGAGTGTTTGATAAAATAATTCTGCACAATGCAAACATAGCGAAAGGGTGCATTATTAAAAAGCATAATACTCTTCCATAAATTTGCCCATTTCCTACACATCGCATCCCTCAAACGCTTCAGAACGAACAGAAGATACTTTCTATAGACTGATCCGGTGGCAAGTACTCAAAGTGAACTACACCGCGATAATTAAAAAAAATGCAGTCGACACCAATTTAAATTTTGACCGTCTTTAGTGTGCTTTCCTCAGTTTCAGTTCGTTTTGGCTCGCCATTCGGATGATTGCTGCACAGTTTCAATGTTGAACTCGTAATTTTACGTCTCATATCTCGTAATTAGGTATTTCATGAAGGTTGGATCATTATTTGTCTCAGAAATCATGTCATGATGACATTCGAAGATTTGTAGAAAAAAAATCTTTTTGATATGTCATCCTGCAATCCGTCTCGTGACCAAATATGTATATTAAGCTGTTTTATACGAAATGTCGGCATTATCAGCTATCTCCCTCAAACTCGTATGGCGGTTTTTAAGCACGTTTTTTATTGACATTTTCGACTTTTTCATCGGTATTTATGTATGGAATTTATGATGTCGAAGAACGTCCAGAAAGAGGAACATTTTCGACTACATCCTGCTCACTCGTGAACGCATTATACGCTCGTGTTTTAAAGAGAGTAGACTTTCCTTAATATTTTCAACGATTCGGATTTAGAAATTTCATTAAAAACACACAATTTAAAAAAACTCTGCTGAACAAAGTTATTCATCGTTAAATGCTATGAAATAAAACACCTTGGCTGATGTAATTAGACACCAAAAATTCACCATGATTGGGTACATGAATAACCTTAATACAGATATCATTGAAAGGTGAAACTAAAGAAAAAACACCACATTTGTTTATAACGGACTCTTTAAAACTATAAAAAAATATGTACATATAAAATTTGTAGTGAACGTGGAACATAAACGTTATTTAATTTATATGTAAATATTTTTAAATGTCAACCTATAGTCCAATACATACGAATTAGGTTTTCCTTTGCTTTATTAGCATTCTCTTTCAAAAGTAACAGTTGCAGATACCTAATTATAAATTAACAAAAGATAAATAATTTCTTCCTTTTCCATTCTAAATTATTATGAATTTAGTGAAAATAATATTCGCATATCAATCACACGTTAAAATGCACAAACATCTATGTTTAAACCTCCCTAAATTAGTGTTTTTGCCCTACACTCATTATTTATTTGTGTCCAAACAGAACGTGAGGTGGAAATTTATATTTTGACTTGCAGAACGGTAAAATACTCATCTCAAGGGACATCCACGTGTTTCAAATTGTCGGGTTGATTTATTATTTAACGCAACGAATAAAGGGAAATCGTTTCCAGAAAGTGCAACGTCTCGTGCGTACCATTAATTTTGCTACGCGTGCACCGCTCGACAGAAATATATCACGGTCCCTTCTATTAATACCTCATCTTCGAGCAGCGTCGGTCTTTCGTGCTATCATACTCTTGCACTCGTGATGCCTCAGTGCTGACATTTCTAGCAGGGCGCATAGCTCGGGCATACCAATAAACAACGATAAACAAAATGGGCATGACGAACCATCGACACTGAGATTTATAATAGATCCGTGCGAGAGTAAAGCTTCAAATCGGTATTTTGAGAGCAAATCGATATTACATACGTCCTCTCGTTAGAATTGAGTTAAAGATATAACTGTTTTATTGTATTTTCCTCCCTCTATCGTTAGCATTTAAATTTTCACAATGGAATTAGGAAACTGTAAAAAATTACACCCGTTCACTCGGCAATATAAAAAAAAATATTATTTGAAATAAATATTATATTCGATTAGACAGTTAAAATTTATAATTAAAGTTCAAACAGGTCTCAAAAATTGTTTAGGCTTTTTAAATATCGCCAATATAAAAATAATAATGTGATATAATTGACAGTAAAAGTTGACGTATAATATTAATTTGAGAATGTTCTGCAATTATGTAATCTCTACTGGACGTATCTAACTCACTCTAGACTATAGTTTGTTAGAATAATATATAATACAATTAAAAGAAATATTTACATAAAACAGCACTTGACTTTTATCTAAAGTTCTACCATAAATCATTTTAAAAGTGTTTTAATCCTGAGTAGGTTTATGTAAACAACTCGAGAGATTGATTTGTTCAATGTTATAATATAAACATAATTTGATATATTCGTTTGTATCATTTGATATTTCACGTTCTGTTGGTATGTTACGGTCATGTACCTTTGTCAAAATTAATCTAACAATTATACATTGACATTATTATTAATATATTTAACGGGGTGTCACTTGAATAATAGCATTAGATTGTGCAAGACGAAACATTTATTTACCATCCGTATATCAAAATTGTTGTAAACGTTGGATGCACCTGTGATTTAATTAAAACGTGTTGTAGTATATATGAATTTAATCATATAGATCAAAGCTTAAAATGAGCTTTTGTGAGTTTAATATAAGTAAAGCAATTGAATCAAAAAATCTAAATTGTGATCAATAACTACGACCGCATTTTTTAATTCCTTTAACGATTCATTTACAGCACTATTTCCTTACAAATTTTTATCTAAAATACTATGCTCAATAGTCTAAATTTGATAAACATATGCTATAATTAATTTAATTTTAGCGAATACCTTTATCTTATATAAATTAAATATGCTTTTTCCGCATTGTGTAAATTTCAGAAGAATAAATTCCATGTGATAAATATGAACTGATGCTTTATAACTCCAGAATCCTTTGGACCACTTAAAAGACCGAGCATTTTATCCTATTTTGAATAAAATTAATTTTAATCTATATTGTACTTGAAAAGAATCCTTGTTTTCTTCATATTACTAGAGATGGGTTAGATAATTAAGGAATGTTGATCATTACACAAAACGTTGTTCTAAGAAGAGCAAGAAATTAAATTCCAATCCGGTGATTGGAATTTAAATTCTTGCAATTAAGTGCAAGAAAAACAGTTGATGGCCACAAATATTCGGCCCGAAACTGAGGCAAGTGGAAACCCGAAATATTTCAGAAGTCCAAAGATTTTCATCGGGTTGCGTTTCTCGGGTACGACTGAGAAAGAATGTATATTTTCCTACAGACTTCGAACACGTTACCTATTCAACCATTACAACTCCTAAAAACATAAACAATTACTTTTGTAAAATTAAATAATTAAATTAATGTGTTGTTAAAGTTGTGAATATTTAATTATCGAACTCAAAAAAGTAACAATTTAAAGTGCAATTGTCTTTAAACATATATAGACTTTAAAAAACAGAATTATCGTCAAGTAAAAAAACTTGTCCTTGTATCTTTACATACAAAGACTGAAACAAAAATATGATCTGATGATGATGCTGTATGAACCGTTTACGATATAATAAGATGTTACATCAAACATTAAAAATCAAAAATATATTTCACATTGTTACACTTTTCTTGTTGTGTTACCCAATACCAGTGTTTGTTTAACCTCAGCCTAACCTTATATTCATATTCTACACCTATCCTAGTAATAACTGCATTACATCGCATGCCCTTTGTTCCCAGAAAGCCCCGTTTGGATCCCGACCTGGACCTCGGGGATACTTCCTCCCCACTCCTGGACACATCAGCGGCCAAACACAAACTAGCCGTGCGGCCCAAAAGAACACACAGCGATCCTAGACAAAAACCACTTAGTCAGACAGCCTCATCGGTGGAACAAAAACCTCGGCCAGGATGGTAAGGACTCCCACTGGTGTAGCTCGAAAATAACCTTATTTCTTCGATACTTTCAAAAGTAACATTAAAATTATATAAAATTTGATGAATGCAAAAATTGAATTCCACTCTTTTCTTTCCTGACATTGATTGCCACAATAACGATAAAATTGCATACAATTTAAAAAAGAAACATCAATAATGCAAAAACAAAAAAATATTACAGTATAATTGTTTTTACCATAATTAGGCTATAGAGTAACTAATGGTACCACCAGTCTATACATTCATCTGCTTTACAATCTTATAGGAAAGTAAAAACCACACAATATATA
>JAPMAF010000650.1:0-13005 GCA_026537445.1 Silvatares holzenthali | reverse complement strand
GCACTGAAAGTGCAAGGTCATGAAGTTGAGAGCTTCTTCCGGGCTGCTCTCTCGTTTGGGTAACGAGTTATTAATTTAAAGAGAAGTCACCCTTTCTCTGATGATTATTTCGCAGTCCGTAAGAATATCTTCTCGATACCCTTACCAATTGCTCCTTTTAGCACTGAAAGTGCAAGGTCATGAAGTTGAGAGCTTCTTCCGGGCTGCTCTCTCGTTTGGGTAACGAGTTATTAATTTCAACTGATGTGCGTATTGACAAGGAAACTCGATTCATTTCCAGATGCAATACGGGTATGTGGTGGGACAGCAGTTAAAAAATAGCTATGAAAGGGTGATGAAGCCAAAAGGAGACAATAGAACAAACTTTGCTGAGCAAGCATTCTCTGTGGTGGGGCCGAAGACCTGGAATGCTTTCTCAACGTCGATGCAAAACAGTCTGTCTGAAGTGATTTTAAGAGGTTGAATAACAACAAATATTTTTTTAAATATTGTTCCCTACAGAGAAGTACAAACTGCACAACACCTTTTAATTCAGCTGATTTTGTGACGAAAATGGCGCTATATAAATTATCCATGTTAATAATAATAACATTAATCAACTGTAAGATCCTACAAAGTAACACATTTTTAGAAACCGTTGCACTAAACAATGCTAAAAGTAGCTCTACTAGCCAATAACTGAAAAATTACCAAACAAATTTGTTTGTCATAAGAGGTTAGTGGGTTATGAGGGAATCGATTACACCACTTAACACCTACTCAGAGGATATGATTTTGTACTGTTAAATATGTTGACATAAATAATGACATAAAGGCTGCACTAAAGCGCAACTAATTTTTTTGTTATTTAAATCGTATTCACCTTATGACGTATTACATCGTCGATTTCTACAATACCGAATGCGAACACCATATTCGTATCGTTCCACTCGATGTTTATTGTGAAAATAACGTTCGGCAAAGAGTATCGATCACCCACGACCGCTATTCAAATGTCAAACAACCAATAGAGATAATTTGCTGCCAAATAGAAAAGACGCAAGAGTATAAAACGTATTTAGCCGATTCGGCGATTCTAAAAATAAATTCTCACCCCGATCTGTTTATTGTACGCTGATAAAGTAGACGCGTTCAGGAGTTGTCGCAAAGGAGCAACATTTGATAAAAAAAATACTACAATAGTGTAATTGCACAAATAAGAACATTGATTCCACAAGGTTACGTCAACTCAATATCATATTCTCCGTGATGTTTTGCTTATTGGATGTCCTTGAATATTGTGAAAACATGATTCAATAATTGACAAACAATTCAATCCTGTGACACGTAGGCTGGCCGCTATTGTATTATCATTGTTATAATATGAAATATGGAAAAAAAACTGATATTGATTTTATTAATACCTGTAAAATATGGGCAAACTCGACATTACATTTGTGACAAAAAAAACGTCCCGGTAACGCTCTGTTCCCGACCACGGCCTCCGCCATCTTTTTGTTATATTATATTGTGGAATAGAATCGCACGTAATTATGATAACCGTCACTGAAGCTTGTTAAAATCAATCGACAACGAACAATTTACACATCCGCCATATTTCTTTTAACTTCTACGTTCTCACTTGACATTTGTGTGCAACTCCACTCCGTACCATGTTCAGGTCGGTTGCTGCGAATTGCCAACGAGAAAAATTATCCTCGTCAGTTAAGTGAGGGAATTATTTCGTAAACAGCTGGTAATTTTAATCCTTTAAAATTTTATAAAATGAATGCAGTATAACTCTTCTTTTACTATATCATTAAAAGCCTTTGGTAGCAATTTGAATTAGTGGAGAGGGATTGCGGTTGAAAAAATTAAAAGATTTATTTGTGAATATTATGAAATATAAAGAATAATAAAAGTACACACTTTTAATTTCCTTTTGTTGGCTGAGAACATCCCTAGTGGATGAAGGCCATTATATATATTAAAAAATCCTTTTGTACGGAAAAGATATTTTTTAAATGGCAATGCAAAAAATAGTGATGTGTGATATACCGTATCGATATAATTGGAAATATACGTATAATCGATATTATCATGCCAACACAAAATGGTATACACTCGTAATATTACAAATCGAAATACATACTTTGAGGTATGTTGTCTTTTGTATGCTGATGACGCAGTACTTCTGGCAGATGATCTGCAAGCATTAGTGAGCAGGATGAATGATAAATGCCTAAAAAGTGATTTGAAGATGAATGTGGCCAAATCCAAAGAGAAGATTTTTAAAAGATATGAAGATATGACTGTTTGTAAGATCTCTGTGAACAACAAGTGCCCAGAACAGGTGCAGGAGTTTACGTATCTTGACAGCAAGTTCACGAAGGATGGTAGATCGGTCGCAGATATCGATAGAAGAGTGGCAGCAGGTAATAAAGTGAACAGTGCCATGCGCTCCATAATTGGCAACAATATGCTGTCCAAATAATCACAGTTGGTAATAGATAATGGAGTCTTGGTACCCACCTTACTGTATGGTAGCGAAACGTGGACTTGGCAGAAGAAGGATTAAAGAAAATAAATGCAGTAGAGATGAGATCATTACGAAGAGTGTGCGGAAAGACCCTGAAAGATAGGATAAGAAATGAAAATTTCAAAGAAGCATGCAAATTGGTCAGTATTTTTTAACTCTTGATTTTTATTAGTGTAGAGATTTAAAAACGGCGGTAATTAGGGGTTGACCCTAGTGGTAAAAGCTTTAGATACGCCACTGGTCATTCTTATTTTTCATCTCAGGATAAAGGATTCTCTGATTTTTTAATCGTTCTGATTCTTCAGCTCCTGTAATCAGTAATCTTAAAATTACGACCTTAAAGTCGTTCGTTTAACGTATCTGTGATCACTTTTTTAGCGTTTTTCCAGCCGTGAGCGCGCCAGTGCAGGAGCTCTTGACTAATTTTCTTTTGACACATTGCATTGCATTAATTAAGTTTTTTTATCAACTTATTAGTTTTCTTATCTTAGAGTATTATCTTTTCTGTCGCTCTCTGTCATTACATATCTACAGAAAATCTTTTAAGTGTCTACGTTTATGAGCTATACGTCAGAATAAGTAAGATTCACTATTAGCATAATAATATTGCTATTATACGCATGTTGAACTCAAAATAGCTGATTTTTATTATAAAGTCCTCACACCTTAATGGATTATATTTAGTAAACGTTTTCTTGTAATTGATCTTAATGTTGTCTTATTTATTGTGATACACCCCCGTATAGTCGTATGGTAAATAGTAGCACAACCGAGGGTTATTTAGAAGTGGGGACGAGAAGGGAAACAAACGCGACGAACTGGCGGAAGCCGTTTATTTCACAAAATAGGTAGTGGAAATGGCTCTCTTAAAGTCCAGTGCTGCAATCCTGATAAGCGGTGACTGCAAGGTCGGTTGTCATCGGTGATCTTCAGCGGCAGATCTTTCTGCGGAGCGTCACTGGATTTTGCACCCCCTGAAAGCTTTCATGATTCTACTACGTAGTATCTCATTTCATTTTGACGGTATATATTAAAAAATGCGATACATCAAAATATTTTTTAGCCATCAGGTGGGTAGAAATGACGATTGTTCAGTCATCTTTAAAATCGATTGCTTCACAGCACTAGCGTTAAGTGTCAAAATATTTTAGAGACGTAGGTAAATATGGGTAAATGTTCATCGTGTTCCTGTTGAAAATATTTATTTTTAGTTTTCTCGGTGAGTTTTTCAATAATCAAATTTTTTTCCGCTTTACTTATTCTTCACGCACCTTCAACTGCGTAAATAATACATCGTTGCCTTGCACCATGGCCGTGAATATGTTTTGGACTGCGGAAAGCAGGTCTGCTTTCTAGAAAACTAAAATATATTAAGTGATATCGTCGGGTTAGATCAATGGTGAGGCGTTGAAAATAACCGACAGCCATTATAGCTTCATTAATATTCATATTTGACGTTTTAAAGTCATTACTCTACCGTGTAAACAAAATAATGTCTTCAAGGTTATCAATTGTTTTGAAAAATCTTTCAACACCCGTGTTTGTTATGTAAATAACTACTTAGTAAAAATGCATGGAACAATTTTTTTGTAAATTTTATTAATTTATGATACATTTAAACTGTGTGGGATATCCGTGTTTTCCAGATTGACTTGGTTCATCGGCTCATGACTGGCTATTAATTTACAAGAAATTTAATTTTGGGTTACTTCTATAGATTCTTCTTTGTCCTTTTCCGCATTGATTAATATATTTCCCCATACTTAGAGATTTTCTCGGGAAAGATAGTGTAGTAGCTTCCCATCACTTTTACGTTAGGTAAAATATCTGAGTGATGAAAATCGAAAGTTGTATTCTTAATAAAACATTACGTTATTGCAGCCCAATGTCACTTTTTTATTCTTACACAATTGACATCCTTTAATAATTCTGTTATCTAACCAGTTTTAAATCGTAAGTCGATATTCAGATAATTTAATTATCGTTTTAAATCACAAGTTAATATTCGGATGTTTCAGAATCAGTTTTAAATCATAAAAAGTTAATATTCAGATCAGTCAAATTTTAATCGATGGCTCTGTGCATAGTCGTAATAATCACAGAATATGCATGAGATGTGTGAACGTGAATAAGGCAAGAGATGTATGTTAAGATTGAATGGTGTGGCGCTCAATCCTCTCTGCCTACTTTTTGTATTGTAAATTTATATTCAAAATACATCGGGTCCTTAATTAATTTGCTCATGACTGAGCATTGTGATTGTCAAAATTTCTATTGCACGAATCACCTTTCTCCCTTTTTTGGTTCTGAACTGTAGTGAGAGCCACATTGAGAGAAGATCTCATCAGCTTCTTGTTTTGATCCATCCATCTTGTTGGTATTGTCCGTAAGCCATTGGCCTTCCACATCCTCAGTAACCTTTAGCTTCTCCAGACTGTCACCATGCCTCCTGGTCACATGTCCAAAACAGGACAGTATTCCTCCTCCAGTCCTCCAAGAAGTCCCAATATTCAACGCATTCACTTCTAGCGCCACATCTTGAAGGTGTCTAACATATCTATAGATTTAGAATCTCAAATTTATGTTTCACTTATATTGTTTAAGACCGCTAAGTATACAAAGTCCAAAACATTCCACACTACTCTCAGTATTTCAGGAATAAAGATGTTATTATTAATAAAAATTTATTTATTTTCTTCGTCTTGACCACTATTTGTTTAACAAATTCAACATGTTTCGGTCATAGGTTGACCATGTTTACGAATATTCATGAACATGGTCAGTCTTTGGTGAAACATATTGAATTCATTAAATAAATAGTGGTTAAGATGAAGAAAATAAATAGTATTTTATTAACAATGGAGAACCATAAAGTAACTGAGGAAAAAGTGTTATTATTATTATTGAGGCTCATCATTACTTCAAGATTTATCTGCAAGCGTGATTGGCTTAAATGTAGAAAGCAACAATGGCGCCAGATTTTTTCTTGAATCTAATCTGCTGTCGTACACATTTTTTTGCTGTGGGGTAGAAGACGAATGGGAAACCTCTGCATTATTTTTCTTAGTACATTTTTTCAAACACATATACAAGTATCATAAAATAGACAGTAATTTAAGGAGGGTGAGATTGGTTAAAAACAATAAAGGGAAGAAGCAAAAGAATCATGTGCAAGAATACATAGTTAAATTGATAGGAGAGTCATATTTTCTATCAGATCATATAAATCTTCATTTGTTAACTCCTGTTAACCTCACTGTTAACTCCCTCATGTGTCCCCACTATTATTTATACATTTATATTCTATTTGTACAATATCATCTGTCCACCTGAAAAGTTGTCATCCATAATTTCTTCATTCTTCACTTATTCCCATCGGTTAGCTCTTCCGTTGGAAGAGCGCTGGAGGTTGCGGAATATGAATATATATTTAAAAAAAATCAAAAGCAGCTAAATATGCATTTAAAAATGTGTATTTAAATTAAACTGGAAAAGAGTGGTAAATCTTGTATCACCTAGGAGCAATATTATCATTCTGTATTGTATGCCACATGAAATCGATTTATCAATTTTTCAGAACTAGAACTGAATAATCAAGTTTTCTCTTTCTCCTCTAAGAGGAAGCAGTAAGCTGCTACACAGTATTTACATCATTTACATATGCAATTGCACTGAATGTTACAGACCCAGATGGATGGTGGTGTCTCATGTGTAGTATAAGATAAACAAAACACACTCCAGCCCATTGCTTTTTAATTGTTTCTTCTATAACATATTTGTAACTTGCAATTTATGTATTGTTTCTGCAGTATATGAAAAGAAAAAAGAGAATTA
Organism: Silvatares holzenthali; assembly: GCA_026537445.1. Lineage (NCBI taxonomy): Eukaryota > Metazoa > Arthropoda > Insecta > Trichoptera > Pisuliidae > Silvatares > Silvatares holzenthali. The sequence goes on along the minus strand of JAPMAF010000650.1, from coordinate 6,653 downwards.
TTTGGATGGAATGTATTATATCTAGATTGACGAGAGAGTATTATGGTATCTCTTAGTGTAAATATTTTTTTAAAAAAGTTGCGGAATAACTCACAGTTTTGTCCATTATTTTACACAAGGCCAAATTGTGTGTTTAAGCAAAAAATGCCTAGGACGAATTGTGAGTAGCTATATGGTACTTCCAATATTTCTTTCTTTATTCATTCATCACCTATTGTTGCCCCTGTGGCTCTCGTGTTTGCATTTATTCACGGATGCCTAGCCTCACCATGGTTCCTTAAGGTGATGAATCCACTGTGGAGTCGAATGATTCGCATTCTGTAATTTTATTTTCTTGATATTTACGTGTGACTGAAGAACAAAGGTAAATTTAAATATTTATACATTTTACATTGATACTAGTACATTTGTTATATATTGTATGAATGTATGACAGCTATTCATATATTCATATGAAATTGTATCATACAGATACTTTTATCTGTTTGTGTCCATAGGAAATGGAAATTAGATGTATCAATCATATATTAGTACAGTTGTGTATGTAATGCCGTATAGTAGTAGAAGGAAAGGAGACTTGATTATTCAGTTCTAGTTAAACGTGGATGGGCATTTCATGTGGCATATAATACTGAATGATGGTATTGCTCCAGAGCTGTACCAGATCTACAGATTTCATTAAAAAATATATTTAAAAAATCTTCATTCTTGTGAAATTCAAACCCATAACATTCAGCATGTTAGTTAAGTGTCCTATCTGCTACACTCGTTGTCTTGTTTGAACCTAACTGTTCAATGATTTTACCACAATCTCTTTTTCATATTAATCTGCTATCAAATGTCTAGTGTAGATGTGTTACATTTGTAAGCTAATGATATTTGCACATGTGTATCTATCTTGTTTTTGTATTTATACACCTACAATTGTATGATATAATGATTGTGAGATATAATCGTACGGATATCTGGGCCCAATTTAAGATACCCGTTTTTAATATTAAATAATAATTCTGGTTTATTTACTATAAAATTTATTTATTTAACAGTATAGTACTTAGTACCAAAGTAAAACTTGAAAACGTATAAATGATAAATTACATAGTAACAATTACACATAAATAACAGTATTAATAACATAATTATATAATCAAGAAATAATAATTCATATAATAAATAGTATAAAAATAGAGACAATTTAACAGTAGTAATATGTTAATAAGTATATGTTAAGTTGCGGTGGACATATACAGGGCATCTGTGGGTGTCCTGTGTTTGGTAATATGGTCACTATAGCACTGTGTTCTCGCTCTGATTGTTTGACTGCAATCTCACAACTTGACCAGCATGTTTTATTTCAATCAAACAACGGTTTCCATTTTTTAATTTTTCTATTTTTGTTTGATTATTTTTAATCTGTATTTTTATTCTTTATAGATAATTATGGAATCTAATTTAGTATGCGAGCTTAAAAAACAGACTGGAGCTTCAGAAGAACTCTGCTACTCCCTGCTTCAGGGACAAGGATGGGACCTGACATCAGCGCTAGTGGCGTACATGCAGCTCGCTGGTACATTTATAATAATAATAATTATGATCTAGTTAAAAATACAATTTCTACACTCAATATTTCTATAATAACAACTAAATGTATAAATTAACTGACTCCAATATCCGTTGTTTCAATTCAATTACAGTTATCAGAATTTATCTTTCTTGCGTGCCTTTCATTAAACGTTAACATAATGACAAATGATTTGCCAGAATATTGTGCATCATTTTGTCAGATTGATATATCAACTTATTACCACTTTCTTTTAGAATATTCCTCGTGTTCCCTTTTCATACATTTTCCAGACATTTCTGGTTACAAGAAACCCATATTTATTTGATGCTATCTTTCTTCAGCCGATTTACTCATGACTGAGCTTATGATCCTGAAATTTCCACTGAACCAATCACTTTTCTCCATTTTTCTCGGTCCTGAGCTGTAGAGAGGCCCACGTTGAATGAAAATACCTTAAACTTCTTGATTTGATCCATCCATTTTGCTGGCTATCAACCCCTAGATCGTTAGCTTTTCACATTCCTGGATATCATCAGCTTTCTCTGTCTCTTGACCGCATATCCAAAATGTTTGGTCGCGTATCCAAATATTTTCACAGATGCTCAGCCTTTCCAGAATGGATACATTTGCCCTTCTAGTAATCCGATATTCGAAGCATTCGTCTCTAGCACCAACATATCCTTCTTTCTCTTTCTTAGGATCTACGCCTCAACTCCATAAAATGCTATAGAGAACACCAGACGTTTGATCAGAAGAATCTTTTCTTTCTTGGTGATAACTTTGCATTTATTTCCATATTCATATCAGAAAACATTATAAACTGTTTAAAATATTTAAATATCATATACACACCACACACAATTTTGTTTGCAGTGAACATGTTATTTTAACAATATTTTGAAATGTGGTTTGGTTTTAATGTGTAAATAAATCATATAGCAGTGCTATATAATTTATTTATACATTAAAACTTCAATATCCTTTAGACCATAAATACGTCTGAAACTTTCCAGCTATCAGATTAATAATGCTGAAAAAAGACGATAAAATAAAATTAGCTAATACATTTTGATATTATTTTTATTTCAGTTGTTGGTATATTAACAGTGATTTCTCAAAAAAAAATGTGTTGTATAAATTTACAAGCAGTGTTATTATGAATATAGAAATATTTTTACATTATAATAAATATTATCACGCCAAGCATTCCTAGAATAGCAAAAATACCAGTATTTATTATAAGACAGTCGTGTTTATTACTTGCTATTAACATGGTGTGATTCAGCATGACATAATTAGTAAGAATTACATGACTGTAGGGTAGAGTAATTAAAGTTTTGCAGTGATATAATAATGAGAGAAATGAGATGCCAAATGTGTAAGACACATGGATTGTCAAATGAAGAATAATGTGATTTTAATAAAAGTGTTTGCTAATTATGAAATAATATCTTAAATTTTATATCACCTTTATCTATTATCCTTTGTGTAGCATAAGTTTATAGTGGAGACATACATTGAACTGCACATTTAATTATTCAGATTTGGCCAAGACAGACTCGAAAGACAAATGTGCCGATGGCCGATATAATATATCAGGTAGCTGGAGGGCGACCCATGACAAAAATGACAGTGACTGCGTAGATGGACACTCTCCTGTCCAAACATTTATCCAACCGACGACTGTTAACATCAGCGGAACTACCAACTGTAAACCCATTCTACAGAAAGCTGACGCCATAGACTTAATAGATTGTAAGTTTCTCTTATGTACTTGTAAATTTTTCGTCTTTCCTGCTAGAAGGTAGAATTCTCGAATTAATTATGCATTTCTTGCACATTTACATTCATTATACAAATTCAAATAATTGTCAGACTCACTTTAGACGCTCAAATCAACAGTTTAGAAGTAATATGACTGATATGATGATATGAATATAATTGCGGAGTTTGCTTATCAAGCACCCCAGACAACTAGAGCAGTAATAAATAAATAAAATAAATATTTTTAGTTAATTCCATTGTTAGATTAGACATGTTTATAGTTTATATTTTTAAGTTATCTGCATCGGTCACTATTATATCGCTATCTATAGCTATAGCAATTTCTGTGGTTGCATCTACTAATACTGTGTAGCAGAAACGGGTAAAAAATCTTGATTATTAATATATGGATCATATCATGAAACATGAATAAATCTTTTCGAGTGGCGTTTAATACAGAGTGGTGATAGCAGTTGCTTTAGGACAATGCAGGATACATTACTATTTTAACAAGTTTGGGCATTGACTTATTAGGAAGGCCAATCCGTTTTCCAATATCTGTGCTACAGAAATCTGTCAGTCCAGAATAAATACAATTTTTCAGGGTTTCCATCAAATTTACTGAGAAAAAATATTTTAATTCTGTCCAGAAACTAACCAAAGATTGTTGATATTTCTTACCAAGGCGGATGAATTTCCAATGAAGTGGTCAATGTTTGCAGTTGAGCCACCTTTTTACGCCATCTTCTATTCTGAGCTAATCATTTCCAGTATCTGACATTCCTCTCAAAGGAAAACCATAATTCTTATTCAAATAGACTAATAATGGTTTTTCTGGAGACCACGATATCCATAAAAATGTAAAGCACTTGCTTATCAGCATTCACAATCTTTAGAAAAATTCTTTTCTAATTAAAGTTTAACATTCGTTCATAAATGAATATGAGTTTATTAATAATAGCAAACATATTTTAGCTATCTGCATTTTTTATTAGTAAACGATTGTAATATTGGATCATAAAAATTTCCTCACATATTCGCATAAATTACCCTTTGCCAGTACCATTATTATGTAAATATTTAGAATAACATAGTAAGTGGCATTGTTGTCATATATTTTTACAAATAATGCTTTGTTGTTTAATATGACATTCATTTGTTTGATGTTTATAAACAATTTACATTTTATTAACATAATAAATCAAGGTAATACATGTGAAGCAGCTTGTTTTGCATACATACTTATTTAAAGTGCATTTTGTAATGTGACAATGTAACATTTTCAAATTGTGGCTTTTAATATTCTGACAATTTATGATAATCATCAAAGCTATATTACAATTTGTAAATAAAGAAATTCATTGGTAAACAGTTGTAAATTTTTAGCCTTGCAACTAAATAGTTCATTAGATAAGTTATTTGATAATAAATGTAAATAATATCGAAACATTCCTGTTGAATTATTATCTATAAAGATAAAATTTTATGCTATGACCATCATAAACCATATTGCATTCAGAGTCAGACACATGATAGCTCTCATTTTATGACAACCACTTCTATCAATTATCATTTTCCATCAATTCTCCAAAATATTCATACCTTCAAACAACCTATTTTGTCAATTTCCGAGCTGCATCTTGATTCATTTTTTTAACATACTCAAATGTCACCAGTATATTTTATTCTTATAGTTGCCATTTTGATACATATATAACATACACTGTTTCCCAATAGGAGTTATAAAGAACATATAACCCTACTTGTTCCTGTTCTGATTTAAATGTCTCGCTTCCTCCTTCTTCATAGTTGTTGAAACTCTGGGAGAATGAAGTAGCCAGCAGACTACTGCTGCCTTTATTTTGTTTTCTTAAATACATTCCAGAATTTGTTCCACTTACCTTTCGCTTAGCATGTCCAAAATACTGAATGGAACTGTCTCCCTTTATTCTCTATCTTCAATTATACTTTTTAATTGCATCATTCAAAGGTTTTTATTATACAAGATTGGAGCCAAAATTCCATTGTATATGCCATTATTCTTTGATAATATTATATTGCAAATAATGCAGTAATGCTGCCTTGTTATATGTTTTATTTTCCATTGCCTATTCTATTAATATCTTCAACTATTTTGTCGTTTTTTGAATTCGCTGCCAAGATAAATAACATTATTTACTTGTTCCAGATTCATTGTTTTGCTCGATTTGACAGTTGCTTATTTGTTCATTTCATTATGTTTAGCTATAATTCGTTCTGGAATCATTCATTAAACATTTATCATATATGTAGTAAGATCGAGCAATATTTTCAAATATCCAGAGTTTGTCTTCCGATTCTTCAGTGTTATTGAACATGTTTCCTTTTATTGCACACTGTATGTATATATATTTTTAAGAATACACTGCAAACCCTTGTGCGAGTACAGAGGAAATGTAACATTTTTATTAATAAATATTTAAAAAAACATCTCAATAAAAAATACAATTGTTGTTCATTCCTTTCGACCAATGATTATGTCTCTTATAACATATTTAAAGAATTATTTTCATTTTCCAGGTAAAAAATTGCAAAGGGGCATATCACGAGCGACTGAGAATGAAAATATTGTGTCAAAGGTGCGATCCGAATGTGCCCAAGAAATATCTTCAAACAATACTAACAATAGTATTAATGATCAATTCTACATTGATACACCAGAATATACATTCACCTTGCCTAATATTACAATTTACCCGGAAGACTTCAGGTAATATTTATAACGATTATTAAATAGATAATTATAATAATCTATAAGATTATAAATTAACCATGATACCAATTTAAATGGAAAATTTAAAATTTTAAAAGATGTTAGAATTTGTATTCCTGATACATGTATAACAGACCCATAAATAATGTATGGGTGATACAGTTAAGCTGATTTGTGGATTCAAATTTCTCTACATAAGAATTATCATAAATTACTCAAAATAAAAAGTTTCTATTATATTTGATTGGTTTTGGGGTGTTAGCTATGTGAGAAATGGAATTCAGATCACGATATTAAAGTTAGAAGAATAGAAATGAATTCAGTGTGGTTAGAGAGAATTACGAATTGAATTTTAAAAATAGCTACCATGAGAGGAACTTAAACATTTGAGATTTAACTTCTTATGATATCTTGGGTGGAACAAGTAGTACAATGCAATACACCATCACGCCGTTTCACCGTAGGGGTAGGCAGAGAGGATCGAGCATCATATCAATCTGTCCTGGCATAAATCTCTTGCTTCATCCACGTTCATACATCTCCTCATGCATACTCTGCGATTCTTACGACTGC